>JBBYHH010138212.1:0-23392 GCA_038382905.1 Daphne laureola
TTACCCTAGCCACTTAAATAGAATTACTCTCTCATTTGACACAAAGGTATAATTGAAAATTCATTAAAGGCTCCATTCCACCTTAATTATGTGCAAAAAACAAACGAATCAATTATATCAAAACGGAGAGAGTATTTACTAACAAGTAGGTAAAACTACTAGTTATATAAAGTCTTAAATACCTCTTATAAGTGCCCAACCTGAAAGTTTTATTAAACTTTTTAAAAAAATTAATTTGTTAATTAAATTAGTTATAACCTAATGGATTTACTAAGATCCCGTTTAGTAATAGCTATTTTAAGTAATTGTAATAATTTAAATAATTTTTTAATAATTAAGATCAAATAGGTACAGTTAAATATTAAATTTAATCCGTAAATAATATTTTAAAATATAAAAACTATTTTTAAAAAGCAGTTGGAAAAATCACTAATCTGGTTGCAAAAAGGAAACCCTTTATGCACTCTTTTAATGGCCCACGGCCCACACGCCGGAAATCCAAATTAAAACGCTTCATTTAAATTTCAATTCTTTCGGTCAAGTCAACTTGTTTACAATCCCGTGCTGACTGTACTCTCCTTTTCCATTTCTGCGGGTCCCATTACTGATTACTCTCAATTTACAGGGGTATTTCCGCCCATTCCCCTTACTAGAGAATTCGCATTTGGCATGTAATTTACTTGCGTTCAAAGTCTACGCACAAACCCCTTTTTTCCCTTCAAATTTCTTCATCTTCTTCCATTTTCGCTGCTCGATGAAGATGAAATAGTTGAAATTTCAAATTATCTGACCATTTCCTGTCCCTTCCTTTCCTTTCAATTTCAACCTCAATCAACGAATCCTATTCTGGTATTCTACTGTTCTGCTTGGGAATAGTGAAGATACTTTCAGTACATACAGTTGCAGCAGCCATTGATCAACCTCGGAGGTACGCTCTTCACTTCAATTCAAACCTCTTTCTTCATAAATACTCTGATTGAATGAATTGCTTGTTGTTTACCCAGAAAATTGACTTCTTTCCGTTAGCATTTATTGTGATAGATGGCTTCCCAACGCCATCAACTGACCTGCTTTAACTGCGCTCAATTAGTACTCTCCCTCTTAATTAATTTCTTTCTGGATTTTTCTAGATGATTGATGATTGATTCCTCTGTTTGTTCAATCCGGAGCTAGCTCATCGAGGATGATATCTTCCCAACCGAATTTAGCTTTAGCGATTACAGTATTCATCACTGTGTTTATAATCTCCGATGCGAAATCTAGTTGCGACCGGTTCTGCGCGGCGGCGGCGAGCTCGTCGCCGGTTCCGTACCCGTTCGGGTTCTCATCCGGGTGCCCGATCCAGCTCAATTGCTCGGGTTCACACGGGTTGACACTCGGGTCGGGTTCACCCGGCCAGTTACAGGTACTGAACTTCACCCCTACAAGTATCCTCGTTAAGCTTCCGCCGAAATGCGATCGGCCGATCGGAATACTGTCACTGTTCTTCGGACGGAATTACGCTTTGTCTCGTTCGAATAGTTTGCTGCTCCAGAATTGCTCCAACACATCGGCGAGTCCATGCGAGATTAGACCTAGTTTGTTGGATAGAAGATTTCGTCCGGAAAATTGCGATGTTAGGAGTAACATCTCCTGTTTCGGTCCTTCGAATAATGAGGGATCGAGTTTGCTGAGCTACCGGCACGTTAATAGGAGCCTCCTCAGGTGTGCGTTACTGTTCTCGTCGGTCGCCGTTGACTGGGAAGGTGGTACGGCGGCCGGGCTGTCACTTGAACCGGGAAAGGTCAGGTTGGATTGGTGGGTTAATGGGTCATGTCAATGTGATAGAAATGCAGACTGTGAAGCTATGAATGGAACTTCGGGATTCAGGTGCCGGTGCAAGGAAGGGTTCGCCGGAGATGGGTTCACTGACGGCAACGGCTGTGAGAGAGGTGAGTCAGTCAACTTCTCTTGTTTGCACATGCAACCAAAAAACTCTCTTTTTCTTTTTCTTGACTAGTTCTTAGCTCTTGTTTGTTTACTTTCTGTTTTCCCATTTGAATCTATGATCTGTTGGCTTTGACTATGAATAGGAATATATGGTTGTAGCGAATTCTGGTTTATCTGTTGTTTAATCAAAACAATAATGACTGTTCTGGCTGGTGGCTTCTTTGTTTGACTCAGATTTTTTTAGTTTTTTGTTTGGTGGTGACTATTGGAGAGGTTACGTTATACTTTACCAGATGTTGTTCTGTAGGTCAGTCCAAAAACAAAGAAGTGTGAATTGTTTACTGGTTTGGTTTAAGGCCATGACTCATGAGCAGTTGCAGATGCGTACCTGATTTTAATTTAGAAAATTTGGGGTGTCAGTTGAAACTGTAGGCTTAGAAGCTTCCTTCCATGCATGGAAATATATTCAGATCTTGTCAACTTCTTAAAAAATGATTTGAGTGCAATAAAAAAAAGCCTACTTCATTTCCTTGGTTTTGAAGAGTTGAAAAGAGAGAATAGGATCATCAAAAAAGGAAAAAGGAAACTGAGAATTGGATGTTAGAGCAAATGGTTTATGAGGCACAGAGCAGCTTGGTTGTAGATGTAAAAATAAAAATCTCCTCAAGTTACCTAGAAAACAAGCTTAAAAGTTTTCAAGTTTTTAAGAATGTGTATTCATACTTGGACCGGTTAATCTTTTTTTATTTAATTTGTGGTTTCTCTTCTTCAATTGTATTCTGTGAATTCTTTTAGTTTTCAGCATGGACCATCTCAACTTAAACGTTCCAACAACCATTGGCTTTCGGTGGTTAAACTTCTACAACAAACTAGTTAGATTCAATTCATATGTGAACATGATCTTGTTTACTGAATTCTTTTTTGTTTTACAACACTGTGTGTTCTAAAATGAGTAAGGAAGAATGATTATAGCATAATTTAAACATCACAAGAGTTTTGGGAAAACAGTTGAAGCTTGAACAGTTTCTTCATATCTTCATTTTTCTGTAGTAAATGTCAGTTACAATCAATATAGCAAGTAGAAGAAGCATTTCTCCAGTAACTAAAATATTTCTTAACCTTTTTTCCCGTCAGTTACTGGCTGTGGTACTTTCAGAGGGACCGCTGCTCGTTGTGGGGGAACTACAAGGATCGGTGTCCTAGTTGGGGGTAAGTGATCACAAGCTCATTTGAACTTATGTCCTGAAGTGAGTGGTCCAGATATGCAACAGTAGAGTTTGCAACAATGGTCTAGGATATACTACTACTTTTAATGTACGGAAAAAGTTTTCATTTTTCTTTCTGTTGATGATGGGTTTATCATCTTACAGATTTTTCTGTTTCACTGTAGGGATAATTGCTGGAGCTTCAGTTATGACTGCAGTTGCTTTTGTCTGTCTCTTCTTTAGACGGAAGTCTAATGCTTTGAGAAACCAAACCAACAGTGCAAAGCGCCTTCTGTACGCAGCAGCAGGCAACTCAAGTGTCCCATTTTACACATTCAAAGAAATTGAAAAAGCCACTTGTAGCTTTGCTGACACACAGAGGCTGGGAACTGGAGCTTATGGAACAGTTTATGCAGGGAAAATGAGCAATGATCAGTGGGTGGCAATAAAAAGGTTCCGATACAGAGACACAGAAAGCATTGACCAAGTAATGAATGAGATCAAGCTCCTGTCCTCTGTCAGTCACCCGAATCTTGTGCGTCTCCTAGGTTGCTGCGTAGAAGAGGGTGAACCGATTCTGGTTTACGAGTTCATGCCTAACGGGACTCTCTCAGAGCACCTACAAAGAGAGAGAGGTGAAGGACTTCCTTGGACAACAAGGCTGACGATCGCTGCTGAAACTGCAAAGGCGGTTGCTTATCTTCACTCTGCTGTAAACCCACCAATATTTCATCGAGATATAAAATCCAGCAACATCCTCTTGGACTACAAGTACAGGTCGAAGGTTGCTGATTTCGGTCTTTCCAGACTTGGCATGGCTGAAACATCCCACATCTCAACTGCTCCACAGGGGACTCCCGGCTACCTTGATCCTCAATACCATCAGTACTTCCATCTTTCTGACAAAAGCGATGTGTACAGTTTCGGGGTTGTTCTTGTGGAGATCATAACTGCATTGAAAGTGGTAGATTTCTCACGCCCTCAAAGCGAGGTGAACTTGGCTGCCCTTGCGATCGATAGGATTGGCAGAGGCTGTGTCGATGAAATCATCGACCCGTTGTTGGACCCAAACAGAGATGCTTGGACTCTGTCTTCCATCCATAATGTGGCCGAGTTGGCATTCCGTTGCCTTGCGTTTCATGGCGACATGAGGCCGTCAATGATGGAATTAGATGAAGAGCTTGAACAGATCAGACTCAGTGCCTGGGTTCCAAACATGTACATGGCTTCTCCAGAGGGCTCTTGTTGCTCCGTCTCAGATGACGAGGACGAAAGCCAGAAATCACTGAGTTGTATGTCCGTTAAGAAGATGAGCAGAAGCAGTCGAAGGATCCTCGTTCCGCAGAGGAACCTGGAGAGTCTGCAGCAACCATTGGAGGAGGTGAAAGATAGCTCCCCTGTTTCTGTGGTGCAAGATCCTTGGTTAAGTGAACAGAGCTCACCTTCCACTAACAGCTTGTTGGGTAATGTAAAGCATTGACCTTTAAGCTGTTCCTTTTGATGCTTTTGCTTCATGTTATTTTGTGAATATTACTTCAAATCCTTGAAACTCCTTTTTTTTTCTTTTTGTAATGATGGTTATGAGATTGAAAAACCCATAAGGCCATTTCTCATTGTTAACCTTTGATATACTCCATTAGATGTGCAGATGGACTGAAGGCTTGAGGCATTTCTTACAAAGAGGAGTAAAACAAACAATAAATTTTGAATTTTTTCAATAGGATATTCTTTTTTATTGAAATTCTACAGTGAAACTGGGAAAAAGAAACAGAAGCAAACTTCCTGACCAATAATTCAAGATTTTTGACCTTCTGGCGCTAAAATTCCATTCACGACGGAAGTAGCAACCACCACAGCAACCAGCTCCGCCGCCGCCACCGCTACGGCCTGCGCTAACCCATCAAAGTTCACCGCCGATTCGATTCTTTCCTCCGCCGATTCAAGCCCCTTCTCCACCGTCTCGATCCCTTTTCCCACCGTCTCTATTCCTCGCTCCGCCGTCTCAAGCCCCTTCTCCGCCGTCTCGAATCCTTCCTTCACTAACTCCTCCGCGCCCTTCTCGGCGCTCTGAAGCTTCTTCCTGAGTCCGAACAGAGGGATGTCCGCCGCTCTCGACGGCAGCTCTAAGGCCGTTAGCGCCATCGCCGCCGGCGACAAAAATAGAAGCAGTCTCCGGTTGGCGACGGGTGCCGCCGGAGGTTTAACAGCCTCGGACTTGAACGACGAGGGATGAGCATCACGGCGACGGTGGGCGCACGCTGCTTGAATTGCCGGTGGCGAAAGTGTGGAAGCCATAGCTTCTTGTGTTCACAACCTCATCTCTCAGATAAACTAGTTTCTAGTGTTCAGAGTAGGTTTTGAAATGACAGAAATTGAATGAACTATGACCATAAAGTCGATATAGTACCTGTCTTTAAAATTTATTCATACAACCCAACCAAACCAAAGCTCGACTACTATCAACTATAAAAACCAATACACATCTCAAATGTTGGAGTAAAGTTAAAGTATTATCCATTGCTCTTTTGCATTTCAACTCAAAAGCATTTGACATAAATTGTGTTTTTTTTTTTTTTTTTTGAAGCCACCATTGACCTATTTTATCAAATCAAAGTTAAGTGATAAGAGTATTGGCTGAAAACGAGCCGAGTCGAACTCTATATTATTCATGTTTAACTTGAAAATCTTATTGAATTTGAAAATTTGTTCAAGTTTGACTTTAAAATTATATGAACGAGCTACAAATAAGGTTTAGATCAATTGAATTCGAGTTGAGCTCGAGCTGTCCACTTATTTCAATGAAAAAATTAATAAAAAGTTTAGTTGAGCCAAGTAGATAGGTGTTCAAGTTTAGCTTGAAATATCTATCGAGCTTTAAACTCTGATTACGCTTCGCTTAATAATTTTTTGAACGAATGCGTACGAATTTTATCGAGTCGAGTCTAAACCGAACTCGAACTGTTTGCTCGAATTTTGCCCCCTAAGAGTATGTCTATAACAATAGAATACAGATATTTCCATTATGAGATTCAATCATGACCTTGATAAACACCATATACCATATATGCAAAAGTAGAATTAGCATGTGCATTGTGCAATGATGAAATCTTCCATGAACATTTTTAGAACATTCTTAAATTAAATATTAATTTGGTAAGCAAACAAAAACTATATGCATACGTGCCTTATTAACACAATGTACTCTTTCCCTAGACTAGAATATTATGTCATTCCCAATATTTCCAAAAACTTTCACTACAACACAAATTGCTTCATCTATAAATTTCGGAAGCACCTCTTTTCAACACCAATAATATAATTTCCTTTTTCGAAGGCTTGAAATATTAATTTGAAACTTTACAAGGTTGTTAGCTTTGTGTTCATATTCTATAAATATACTATATTATAAAAAAAATTATTTAATTGAATATAATAAAAAAAAATCAACTATTTTCAAATTGAATTTTGAAGTTGGTATTATTTATATTGGACCAAGCCCAAGCCCTCTGGGCCTTGAGGAGGCCCATAAATTTCAGACATTGTCGTTTTGGGTGTGAGCAGAAAAACGAGAGCAACAATATCATTTCACAATTCCCTCCATTTTTCCAAAAACCAAAGCAAGCAATCATGGCCGAAGGAGAAGCTCTGCCGTCGTCCAACGCCGCCGCGGCCGTCTCTGAGCAAGGAAAGATCACCCAGGAAGTTACCGGAGCCCTTGAAAGGCAAATTTCAAACGAAGCGACCATTGTATCTGCGCCGTCTGGAGGTTCCGAGTCCATCAACTGCAATGGAGAAAGCTCTGCGGCGGCTCCGGATGCTGATCGGGAGAAGACTCTGGAATTCTCAGATGAGTTGGCGGAGAAAGGCTCGACGGCCTTCAAAGAAAATGATTACGCCGAAGCTGCTGACTGCTTTAGCCGTGCTCTTGAGATCAGGTTCACTTAGGGTTTCTTCTCGTTCTTTACTTTTATCGCATATATCTATGTTCCTTTATTTATACTCCTTTTGGTTGCTTACTGAGAATTGAAACTATTCATTGTGACGCTACGATAATGGCTTTTGATTAGAGTGTTCACTTGTCGGAGAGCTACACCAGTCACTAGTGCTGTTTGTTGTTATGGATTCCTTTAACTTTGTTTTGGATCTGAGGTTCTAAGAGACTTGGTGACTTGAGTCGCATTCGTTTTCTGGTTTATATTTGGAGAATAAGAATGGAATCTTGCTTAGGTTGGTTTTGGAAGTTATTGTTATTCTCCTGCATGTTGATAGTTTTTCTTCTTCCATTGTTCTTCTTTTTCTTTCTTTTTTTCGTAAAAAACAAAACAAAAGATTCCAGAGGATTTTCATGAAATGTTTTGTAAAGATTTTGCTGTTTTACTGTCAGCAAACATTAGATTTTTTTTCCAAATTTCCTTTTGCTGGACGATAAAATATTGATCCGTTGCTTTTTTCTTGCCCATCACAAGAGTGGGACATTATGGGGAACTCGCTGTTGAATGTCTCAGCACATACTATCAGTATGGTCGTGCACTTCTGTATAAAGCTCAAGAAGAAGCTGATCCATTAGTTTCTGTGCCAAAGAAGGATGGTGAAACTCAGCGTGAGTCTGATAAAGAAGAAAATACAACCAATGCTACAGCCAATGAATCTTCTGCGGCTTTTGTCTCATGTAACGTGCAAGTAGATAAAAGTTCAATTGCTCAGGAAGGAGGACCTGAAACTGGTTAGTGTGCTGGTTTTATTTGTCTCTATGTTAATGTTTCATTGTTCCTTTTTTTTTTTGCTGGATAAATGAACTTACATGCATGATGAGAGAACATGCCTGCTTGTTTGTGATTTGTTCCTTGTTGGTATCTGGTTTGTCGATCAAATTTTTTCTTTCTAAACAAACAATGAGTAAGAAGGTGTCATGAATGCTAAGGTATGATAGTTTTAGTACTCCTCTGTTTCAAAATAATTGATATGTCTGCCTTTCTATGTTGTGTAAGAAGACTGTTAAAATTTCTAAAAATGTATTTTAAAAGCTACATTTTTTTATTTTTCATATAATATAAATTATTTGGTTTTATATGCAAAAATGTTGAAGAAAGAAAACTTAGAATAAATGCTGAAAACAAAGCAGGTCAACTATTCTGGGATTGAGAGTGTATCTCTTTATAGTCGTAAGTTCTCTATCCAAGTCATAGTGAAAACGTTTTAGAAACTATAGTAATTAACATCCTGAGCCTTGTGCCTCTTTGTATAAGTTTCATTGTTGCTGCATAGTTAGAGAATCCAAAGCAATGTCAGTTTCAGGAAAATTATTTCGAGGTTATGGTGCTGTCCATGTCTCAGTTAGTAAAGAGAATGTATATGTGAATGTATAGAAATGTTCTACTGTCACTCATCTATTTGGGCAAGTTGTAGTTATACTGGTCTTTTAGTAATTGGTTTCAGTTCTGATTGGCTGAGAAAGATTTCCATTCATAGCTATGCACTGAATCACCCACTATGGGCATGGAAGGTTATTAAAGACAGTTATTGAATGTACTAATTCTAGATTTGTCTGACTTCTTCATGCTGCTGCTGGACTTGTCCAATAATTCAGACTTTACTTAATATTTCCTCGTTAATTCTTGTTTTCTTTTAGTGCAAGTAGGTATGTAGAAGGCCAGAAGCAAGGCAAATGGAAGCCTGACTCATGTAAATAATAATGAAATATGGAGTAGTTCTTATTGTTTGAGAGCTTAGTGTGGAAGAACTCTTCCGATAGATTAAATGGTGACATGATCTATGTAGTTGACTTGACCCGGATTAATTGGGATAAAGGTTCCTGATGTGGCTGTTTGCTTTTGTTCTTGATTTAGATGGAAATGAAGAGGAGGACGGTAGTGATTCTGATGATGCTGGTGAGGATGATTCTGACCTTGATTTGGCATGGAAAATGCTTGATGTCGCTAGGGTGATCTCTGAAAAGGAGCTTCTTGGTGATACAAATGAGACGGTGGACATTTTATCAGCACTGGCAGAGGTGGCACTAGAGAGAGGTTTGCCCTTTTTCCATTTTCTCTCTAGTGAGAGCTAAGTTACTTTTGGCAACTTGCACCTTAGAAAATTCTCATGGCTGTATCTCATTAGTTTCATTCTTGTTCTTAACATCGGGTGTGTGGTACTCTACAGAGGATATTGAGTCTTCACTCGGTGACTATCAGAAAGCCCTTGACATATTGCAGAGGATTGTTGAAGCAGATAGCAGACAGATAGCTGAACTGTATCCTGAAACAATTATTTGTTCTTTTTTTTATTACTATAAGATCAACATTAATTGTCGCAGATAGTATTGTTTGATTGCATGGTCTACTTATCTGTATATGTGAAGAACTATCTTTGGAGAAATATGTGTCCTGATCCAGATTCTTTTATAAATATGTCATCCTTAACCCCATACTTCAGTAATTTCAGGATATGCATTTGCCTAGAACTTGGTTCTAAACCATTAGAAGCAATTCCGTATTGTAAAAACGCCATCTTAGTTTGCAAGTCCAGAATGCAGCGGCTTACTAACGAAACAACTAATTCAGTATCAGCAGCCTCTGCGACAGATGACGATACCCTGCACTCCTCTAATGGTTCTGAGGCTTTCAAATCGGTGACTGATAATGAAGCGGAGATTAAACAACTAGCTGGGCTCTGTGAAGATTTGGAAAAGAAGGCAAGTGAAACTGGATTATATTTATGCATTTTATGTGCTGTATGTATACCTCATTTGCATGCGGCTTACCAGAGTGAGTGCTTGTTTCCTTCTATGAACATCATTTGCAGCTTGAGGATCTCCAGCAGCTGGCTTCCAACCCAAAGTCTATCCTGTCTGAAATTCTAGGAATAACTGCTGCGAGAGCTGGTGGCATGAATGCTGCACCTCCAGCCGAGTTGGCCTCCTCGCAGATAAGTACTGTCAAAAGCAGTGGAGACCTCGATTCGCCCACAGTTTCTACGGCTCGAACCAACGGGGCTTCAGCTTCTGGAGTCACACATCTCGGGGTTGTAGGAAGAGGAGTGAAGCGAGTTCATATGACTCTGGTGGAACCAGGCTCGGTGAAGAGGCCTGCTACAGAGCCATCTTCCACAAAAGAAGGCAACCACTTTCCTGCTGATAATCCTTGATTTGTTAAACCTACTTGACTACCCACCATTGTATTGCTTTTTTCGCTCCAAAATACTAGCGGCTGGGACTGGTTTTGAATTGGTCACTTTGCCTTCTCTTGTAGCAGCAGTTCTGAATGAGCTTTATCTGAATTTGGTCCAGCCTCCATGAATTGAGAGCTGCTGTTTTCTTTTCCTGAACTTGAAAGATTGGAAATTGGTTAATGGGTATTTGGAGCCCACTAAAAATAAGGCCCAAAGTACCAAACTTTATGGAGTTAGAATCCGAGTTTGGGCCCAACAAGAAGAAACTAAAATTTCATTGGGCGGCAGCCTTGTTAGTACTTGGTAACCAATGAAACAAAGTTGTGTCAAAAACTGACAGAGAAAATCGATTAATCCAAGATTGATCAAACAAGAGATGATCCAAATCAAAGATTAGAAAAGAGGGGTAGAAGGAAGGAAGGAAGGAGCAAGAACGGGCAAAAGAGAAGAGATGTGTTTCAGAGTGGATTGCAAGCAATGTGGGAAGTACACATGGGGTGGTTGTGGGAAGCACTTGGCCACCGTTTACGCAAACATTGATGAAGGAAAGCATTGCATGTGCCGCCCTTGGCCTGGGCTTCTTCCTCTTCCTCACAAACCTAACCCTATTGCTACCCATCAACAACTTCCACCTTCTTCTCCTTCAGGTACACACAATTCAACAAACCATTACTTCAACAAGGAGGCCTCACAAATTCATATGCTCCCTCCCTACTTCAAACATTGCATAATTTGTTTACACCTCACAGATTCAAAATTGAATCATTTGTTTTGACACTTTCACAGATTCAAAATTTCATTAGTCTAATTGCTAGGGCTTTTAATTAGAAGTTTACCTTTGTGGAAGTAAAAGGTAGCAACAGTCTCTTTCACAGAATGTATAGGAAATGTGAGAAGGACATGTGAACTTGTTAATTTTAATATGCTGTTCAGAGGAAGTGAATAGCAATAAAGTCACCCTGAGTTTGAAATTTTAATTTTTTTTTGGGAATAATTAAAGTTAAGTGCTTGAAATTTGAAATGGGGAAGATAAAAAAGACAGAACAGAGATCACAACCTGTCTGTCCTGCTGTTGTTCCAGGTCCCAAGTGGACAGAACATGTAGTATTAAATCTGTAGTACTCTACAGCACTCAATGCACTATTGATATTTTTCATACACATATCCAAAGGGAATCTTCTTTTATTGATTGTAGTATTAAATCAGTAGTATTAATTTGGGGTTTGTTTTGCAGGCAAGGAGAACTCCAAGCAAGTTAGTTAAGAAAGTGGCATACTATAGTAATGTTGCTGCTTCATCACTATTTCTGTCTTCATCAGTCGTATGTTTGTCTGCCAATAAACAGTGTGTTAATGAGTGATTAGGTCAACAGTTGTGTTGACCGATTCCAGTACATGTATCTTTATTACTACTACATTTCAAGTGATATTTAAAGTTAAATGACCAATATAAGTTGGTCATACTAAGGAGGATTTACTTGTATTTTGTTGCCTAATTATGTTAATGATCAATGTTCAAGCTATAGAATCTCACGAAAGATGAATGTTAGATCCTGCGAATTGTTATCTTTCAATAGGGTCATCGATTGTTCACCCTATTAGCACTTCGGAGAAATTGTCAGAGTTTTTGTCGCAGAATTCGTGGTAGTGCTGTTCAGATAAAATATTGTTCAATAACACACGAAACTATTCGAATTCCAGAAATTTCGATAACACCTTGACCCAAAACCAAAGTTATTCATGCAGTAAGAAGCTAAGAACATTGTGTTCTTTCAATTCAACGATATCTGATTACAATTGTTCTCTTTAAATTCTTCCAAAATGACCATTGCTACTGCTAGTGGCGTCTCCTGACCCGTCTTAATAAACAAATGTTGACCCACATTTCCATGTCCCATAGCTCTGACATTTGTTGTTTTTCCCCAATTTTATGTGGTTGTGATCCTAATTACAAGTAGCATTTTATGGTATTTTATGTGTTGGCACTTTGCATTGTTGTTGATTCAAAATGAGGTGGGTCTCAAATCTCAATCAGTTAAGCTGAGCCCATCCTCTTGTTTTGTGCATTTTCCTTTTCCGCCAAATACTAGTAACACTCTCTTCAATAGTTATTTAAATACTTTTTTATTAAATTCTTATTATGTATTTATTTTTATGAATCAATAGTATATTTAAAATTAAAAATAGTATATCATAGCTCATAAAAATAAACATATGATAAAAATTTAATTAAAGAATGTTTAAATGACTGTTCAATAGAATGTTGTTAATATTTCATTTTATCTAATGATCAGTCACCTAACCACGTTAATGAAGGAATAAAGGCCCTCTAATTACCCCAGTTATTCATCTGTGTCATCCATTTTCAATTCAAAAGGTAATTATTGTCAGAAGCTTCAAGTTTCAGATTTGGGCAATAGGGGGAGGGGCTTCAATTGCTCTTTTCATGCCACTTCATCCCCATTATCATAATTACCAATTTGGTAATTTTCCATAATAATAATAGGATAATAATTGTGGAGATCCAAGGGCTGACCATATCGGAGTCTCAATTATAACCAAAACCCACTTCAAGATCAGGATCTTAATCAGTGGTGGACACTTTCGATCTCAGTTGATTGTTACTCTTAAAAATAGTTAAACACAATCTGACGTGGATCGAGAGTATCCACCACTTATTATAGTGGAAGGTCCTCGTTTGAGATACTCAAACATTCTCTCCAAATTTCATCTCATAAAATTTAGGGTGCATTCTAAACACATTTTTTTCATCAAAATTCTATTAACAAATCATCAAATCAATCATTTTTCCTTAATTTCTTCTCTCATTAACATCACATCAATTTCAAATACTTCACCAATTTGTTCAAAATTTACATCAAAAGAATACACTATTATCTTCATTTTTCAAAACATCCAACTTTTTTTCCTAAAAGTTTACCAAAAAAAAAAGTAAGACCCACCAAATTTGTTAATTTTTCAAACCCCACCACGCGACTCCAATAATCATTCTTAAGCAGGAACAGCATAAGCTATTTTGAATGCCCTTTGAAATATGGCAAATGGAGTATATTTTTCCTGTGCCCGCGCCATAACATTTATGATGGCCATAAATGCAAAGGATGTAGCAGGTAGCGCCCGGGCCAGGCATAAGATAGTGCCATAAATAAAATGAAGGGGTCTTATAATTTTTCATACATTCTTAATTTTCTTCCTAGTTAATTTAAAATTCAAAATTTTGAAATTTCTTATAAGTCTGACTGATAAGTATCCTGTTTCTTTTTTTCTTTTTTTTGGGCAAAATTATGAGTGGTTGTTTCATTCAGGAAAACTTACTACTATCGCAATCAATTAATCAATTAATTGAGCTTTAATCTGAATTTATTGGGATTGGTTAGATGAATCATACGTCTCCATTCCGCTCTATTTGTTATGAGATTTTCCAAAAATTTCATCTCTCTCAACTAAACTTATCCATATAAGTTTAGGTATTCCCTAACCCTCACAAAACTCACTACTACCTTTGTTTCAAAGAATTTTCCTTTATAAAATGTAAAAGGTAAAATGACAACAAAATAGAAGTATTTTGCTACATACTCCTTCCATCCCAGTTGGGGATGACAACAGTTCGGTTTATCTGCGGATGAGACATAACCATGACCATCAACCGCGGTTTTACGGATTTTCTGAAGCGGTTTTTACTTGTTACCCATAACCGCATAACCCGGTTATCCGCAGTTTACGGTTTAACCATGAATATTTTCAATACATTTATTTATCACCAAACATAAATTTAATTATCCAATACAACTTAAAATCTTAAATATAATCTTACATCAATTATCAGCACATATAAAATACTTTTCTAGATTACTTCCCAGAAACAACATTGACCATTATATTCCTCCACGTATGTCTTTGCGTATGTGGCTTCAATTTTGATTCAATCAATAATTACTAAATTGGAGTATTAATTACTATGATTAAGAAGAGGATTGGGTTCATATGTGTTTGGTTTTGGTGGGTTAGGGTAGTGGTCGTAGTGTAATTTTAATAGATTAGTAAGAGATTGTTTGATTGAGCTTAATTGAATTAGGTTTCGCGGTTAGCGGATATCCGCGGCGCGGATACCTCTAAACCACAATCATAACCGCTAGGGTCGTGGTTTTCTCTAGCCATCCATAACCGCGAAATCGCGGATAAAAACCACGGATAAAACTACAAATTGTGGTACGGATATCCACGGTTTGCAGTTTTAACCAACCCACTTCCATCCATAATCCCAGCAAATGGGATACATTTGACTGAGCATGAAGATTAATAAATATTATTAGCTAGAGGGAAATAAGGTAAAGTAGACATATAAGACAAAATGTGTTTTTTTAGTGGGAATGAAAATGAAGGATAATAAGGTAAAATTAGTGGTGAAATATTTCATTTTCAGAAAACGTATCAATTTTACTTAGATAATCCAAAAAAAAAGAAGTATTAATTTTACTGGGATGAAGAAAGTATATTCTTTCAACAATCTCTCGTACTCATGGAACAATTTTGATGCTACCCTTTCTTATGTTCAGTTTGCAGATGTGTTGGATATCTTAAACCTATATTACTAGAACCTATTATCTCATAGCCATATGTTAAATATGAGAATGGTTTTGGGAGCTCAATGGCTTGATTTGATTAATGAATGATGAAGCAAATTGTATGCATCCTAAGTGTATAACCTAGTTGTATCTAACTAGGATTCAAATACAGAAGGTAGAAGTCTAGTGCAACCAGGACTTGTTACAGGTAAGACTTGTACATCAAGTAATTAGGAGTCACTGTTAAGTTAGGAGTGTCTTTAGCTTTAACACCCCCCTTCAAGTTGGAGCATGGAGACTTACTACATCCAACTTCCTGAGAAGAAAAATAAACTGATCTCTCTCAAGTGCCTTAGTAAGCAAGTCAGCAGGTTGAAGATTGCTTGACAAGTATCTAGTGCAAATCTTTTTGGACAGTATCTTGTCTCGGATGAAATGGCAGTCTATCTCAATATGTTTGAGATACCCATGAAAAATGGTGAATTAGATT
The DNA here is from genome assembly GCA_038382905.1 of Daphne laureola. Classification (NCBI taxonomy): domain Eukaryota; kingdom Viridiplantae; phylum Streptophyta; class Magnoliopsida; order Malvales; family Thymelaeaceae; genus Daphne; species Daphne laureola. Next base: position 15,377 of record JBBYHH010138212.1, read on the forward strand.
TCTTCTTCACAACATGCAGGTAGGGATGGGCATTGAAGCGGGTCGAACCACTCCATGGATCGATCTGCATTGATCCGCATTGTGGTGGATCACTCCATGACCCGCTCCACTCTATTGGTGGATCGATCCACAAAGATCCGACCTGCTCCACCCACAGTGATTAAAGTGTAACTTTTTAAAGTTTTGGTACTTTTTTATTTTTTAATAAAGTTCAGGGACCAAAGATGTAAATAATTTTGGGACAAAATGTAAATTTTTAAAATTTTTTAGGACCAATTTATAATTTTTCAAAAGTTTGAGGACCATTTTATTTTTTTTCTAAAATTTCAAGGACTATGTTGTAAATAATATTTTTATTGGTGGAACTCCATGAAGCTCCACTGGATATCCACGACACGCTTCAACATAGGTGGATCACAAAACTAACTCGCTCCATGGTGGAGCGATCTGGTCGGGGCTCCGATTTGGTCATCATCGTCAATCTAGCGTCGACTGCTGTAATCCCATAACAATTGGGTATTGAGGTGAGAAGAAAAAACAAGACATGAAGATTTCGATGATGATGATGATGATGGCGAGAGTGTTAAAGACGAGAAGAGCGACGATCGATTGTTGACGGTGAGAAGAGGAGAAATTCACTAGTGAATTATTGAAATTCACATATCTCAAAATCACCTCAGATCCTAATTAGATGAGGTGGATTTGTGACTAATCATTAGTGAATTGTAGGAGGTGAATTATCCATTAATTCACTTAGAAAATTCTAAGTTTGAAACCCCCTAATATGTTTTGTTCTTTCGTGAAAGACTGGATTGTTTGCTATATGCAAGGCTGGTTGATTATCACAGAACAAAACCATAGGGTCATGATGAGCAACTGTAAGATCCTTAATTAGAGATTTGAGCCATATCAATTCACTTGTTGTGGATGTCATTGCTCGATATTGAGCTTCAGCTGAGGAGTGAGAGACAGTGGTCTGCTTCTTTGATTTCCATGAAATGAGAGCAGATCCTAGCTTAGTGAGGTATCCAGTTGTGGATCTTCTGGTTTGAGGACAGTTGGCCCAATCAGCATCACAATATGCCCTGATTTTCAGACTGCTTGTTGATTGATAGAGCATACCTTTGCCAGGTGTTCCTTTCAGGTATCTTAACACATGCAAAGCAGCCTTGAAATGAACTTCCTTGGGTGCATGCATAAATTGGTTGAGAAGATTGGTGGCATATGTAATATCAAGTCTGCTGATGATTCAGTAGATGAGCCTTCCAATGAGTCTTCTGTATGGTGATGGATCTTTGAGATGAGGACTCTCAATCTCCCCAAGATGGTGTTGTTGCTGCAAAGGAAAAGTTGTTGGCTTTGCATCAAGCATACCTGTGTCAGAGAGAATGTCAAGGCAATATTTCTTTTGAGAGAGCTGAATGCATTTACTGGATTTATCCACTTCAAGACCAAGGAAATACCTTAGCTCTCCCAGATCTTTGATGTAAAATTTCTTATGTAAAAAAGCTTTCAGCTTTTCAATATAATTGTTACAGATTCCCACAACTATTATATCATCAACATATACTAAGACTGCAATGAATTTGTCCGCAAACCTCATTGTAAATAAGGAGTAATCAACCTTTGATTGCTTGAATCCTTAAGATATCAATGCTGTTGAATTTTTTTCAAACCATTGTCGAGGAGCTTGCTTGAGACCATACAATGATTTGTGTAGTTTGCAAACCTGATTTGTATTGTTGTTGAATCAAGGTGGAAAATTCATGTATATTTCTTCATGTAGATCTCCTTGCAAGAAAGCATTTCTGACATCTAATGCTCCACTTATTTGCTGCAACAATATAATTGCTAACATGCATCTCATAGTCGTTAATTTGACAACAAGTGCAAATGTCTCTCTGTAGTCAATCCCTATTTTTGGCTATACCCTTTAGCCACTAATCTGGTTTTATATCTTTCAATAGAACCATCTGACTTGTACTTAATTCGAAACATCCATTTGCACCCAATTGCCTTTTTTGATTTCGGCAGAGATGTGAGTGTCCAAGTTTTGTTTAGTTCCAAAGCTTTAATCTCTTCTTTCATTGCTTCACACCACTTTGGATCTTTAAAAGCCTCTTCAAGAGATTGAGGCTCTTTATTACCATCAATAGCTACAACAAAGGCATTGAACTTGGTAGAAAAATTGTTTAGTGAAACATAGTTTGATATTGTGCACAACTTACTTGAAGAAGATTGGTTGGCCATGGGAGATGAGGACTCTATTTCAAGAGGTAGTTGAGTTTCATAATCTTGCAAGTATGTTGAAGGCATTTTGTTTCTAACAGGACAAGGTTCAGATCTTTCTCGAGGTATAATGTCAGTTGGTTCTTCACCTTCTTGTAAGGTTTGACTTGGTAAGATGTCCTGTTAAACTTCATCCTGATAGACAACATTTTCTTTAGAAGTTGTGTCTGATATGGAACTACAGTTTGTGGAAGCTTGCCATCCTCTTAAAAAGGGAAAATTGTTTCAAATAAATCAACATCCCTGGACACAAACACTTTGTGTGTGTTAAGGTCATACACTTTGTAACCTTTTTGGCCACCGAGATAACCTATAAACACACATCTGGAAGCCCTACTAGCAAACTTGTCATGAGTCCTTAGATGTGCATAACACATGCAGCCAAAAACCTTCAGATGATCTAGGTTGGATTTTTTTTCCAAAAAGTGCTTGATATGGACTTAAACCTTTAAGTTTTGGAGTAGGAGTGTGGTTGATGAGGTAGGTAGCAGTCAATGTACACTCACCCCAGAATTTAATAGGTAAGTTTGCTTGAAATCTCAAAGCGCGTGCCACTTCCAATAAATGGTGATGTTTTCTCTCAACAATCTCATTCTATTGTGGAGTTTCAACACATGAAGTTTGGAGTAGGATACCTTCCTGTTTTAGAAAGGTTGAAAAATCACCAGCCACAAACTCTTGAGGATTGTCACTCCTGACTTGCTTAATATTCTTGTCAAATTGTGTTCTTTCTATAGCATGAAACACAACAAACTTTGATGCCACTTTAGATTTGTGCTTAAGAAGATATAGCCAAGTACATCTACTAAAATCATCCACTAAAATAAGAAAATAGTGAGATCCATTCAAAGAAGCAGTCTTATATGGTCCCCAAACATTTGCATGTACCAGTTCAAAGGGAGTCTTGGTACAATGAAAGTTGATTGGAAATGATTTCCTTGTTTGTTTGGCTCTAATGCATGAATCACAAGGTTTGTTTAGTGTCTTAGATCCTAACACACCTACTTGAGTAAAATCAGGAAGCTTGGAGAAAGGTACATGTCCCAGCCTTAAATGCCATATCTTAGAGGGCAATGTGGATCCTGCTGCTGCAACTGAACCACCCTGTGTTTTTATGAGATAATAGAGTCCATTCACCATTTCACCCATGTCAATCATCTTCTTCGTTTCTAGGTCCTGTATCACACAATGTGAGGAGTAAAAGGTTACTGCACAGTTCTTTTGTTTAGTCAATTGACTAATAGATAACAGATTGCAAGAAAAATCAGGTATATAAAACACTTTATCAAGCTTTAGGTCTGATCTCAAGTTGATTTCACCAACAAATTGTATTTTCATCTGTGCTCCATTTGAAAGATGAACATGTGAAGCTGTTTTAATCTTCTGAGCATGAGTCAAATGATCAAGGTGTGGTGTCATATGTTTAGTTGCACCACTGTCTAATATCCAATCTATTGAAGATGTGTATACTTTACCAGAGAAAGTGAGTAAGTTGTCCTCCTTGTGTGCTGAAAGAAGGGAGGCTAGATGCTCATACTGATTTTAAGTGAGATTGAAGGATCCAGGTTGCTTCTTTCTCCAGTTACAACACTCTTGACACCTGGTTTGATCATCTTTTGATTTGGCGATGCCTTGCTGAATTTATTGAAGTTTGTAGTTCCTGCCCTGTCCTTTTCCCACAAGTCTGGATAACCTTTAATCTGAAAACAGTCTTCATCATAATGGGTAAGTTTTCCACAGTGATTGCATTTATTTTTAGCCTTGTTTGGATCTCTCCCTCCAACATCCCTTATTGGTGGCTTCACAGCAAAGGCAACAACATCTGGTTCTGATTTTTCACTCATTGATGATGCCACTTGTTGATGCTTTTCTTCTTTTGCAACAAGAGCATAGGCTCTGCTGAGGTTGGGTAGATGATCCATGTTCAGAATTTGTGATATGATCACAGAGAACTTGTCTGTGAGTCTCATAAGAAACTCATATAATTTTTCTCCATCTTTCTCTGTAGACTTGTCTTTGTGACACTTGCAACCACAAGTTGGTGCTGGTGTGTATGCAACAAGTTCGTCCCAAAGTTCTTTCAACTTTGTGTAATAGTCTGTGACATACATCCCTTATTGTCTGGTCATCACAATAGCACTTCTTAATTCATGTATTATTGGGGCATTCCCTTGTGAGAATCTATCTGCAAGTTCTTCCCAAGTTTCTTGGGTTGTATCAGCGTATGCAACGCTATGTTGTAGTTCAGGTGCTAGGGCAGTGAACAACCATCCTATCACCATTGAGGTGCACCTCTTCCAGGTGGGAAAGTGTTTGGCATCAGTTTCTGCAGGTTTCTTGATGGATTCATCAATGAAGGCAACCTTGTTCTTGGCATACATGACGTTAAGAAAGACCCTTCTCCATAATGGATAATTATCTCCCTTTAATGGAATTGAGACAAAGGATGTGCCTAGAGTATCTGAGGCATTTAGTTAGTAGGGTGAAAGAGGATCAGAGGCAACATTCTCTGAAATTGACATTGTTGATTATCGTTCTGATACCATGTCAAATATGAGAATGGGTTTAGGAGCTCAATGACTTGATTTGATTAATGAATGTTGAAGCAAATTATATACATCCTAAGTGTATAACCTAGTTGTATCTAACTAGGATTCGAATACAAAAGGTAGAAGTCTAGTGCAACCAAGACTTGTTACAAGTAAGACTTGTACATCAAGTAATTAGGAGTTAGTGTTAAGTTAGGTGTGTCTTTAACTTTAACATCATAGGTGGAAAATGGCATCTTCAAGATCTTCATGTTGTAAGATTCATCGTTGCGTTGGATCTAGTATATATATATGCACTAATGGAACCTTTTACAATAAAGAAATAAAATATGAAGTAGAATAGTGGAAGAAGGAAAGACAAAGAGCGCTTCGGGAAGGAATTGTCCACTAAGACATTTTGGAGATTGGCTTGCAATTCTAGCCTGCCATTTTTTAGTCTTCATTCTCTTCAAATTTGAAGTGGTATTTGTAGGAAGAGATGGAGTGTTGTGAGTGACTCATTTTTCCTGTTGAAGATTCTTGATGTATGCAATTATTTATGCTTTTGACTCCTTTTGATAATGCTGAACCTTTTACTGTTGATGGATTCATTCTGTTGGATAAAAGTTCTCCTTTTGTGAAAAACAATCTTCTTTTGATGATGATGAATCCTCCGTGACATCTGCAAATTATTATTATTCACCAGGACAGTTTTGGAAATAATTCCTTTCAGAAATAATTCCTGTCAGGTAATGATGTAACTTTTGATTCCTTTTTCATTTTGTCTTTTTCCTTTTCTTTTCTTTTTTTTTTCATTTTCATTTTCTTTTCTTTTCTCTTGTGTTTTTTTTTATTTGTCATAGAGAAAAACTACAGTAATCGTCTCCGTCGAAGTCTTCGAGATCATCGCGGGAAGTGGTGAAATCCAATTCTTCTTTTGATCGAGCTATATTAGCTAGCTCCTTGATTAGCGCAATGTATTCTTCTTCTGTTTTGTCTTGAGCCAATTTTACACTAACATCTACTTTTTTTTTTAAGAATTTTGCATGTTGTGCCGTAATGAATGGACTTTTATGTGCTGGTGGTGACTAAAGCAGTGGTTGCTGTCTTCTGATCCAGGCCAATACTGCTACAGGATGGGCTTTCTCGGTTGATTTAAAATTATCCCACCACTTAACATAGAATTCTCTGATCACTCTGGGAGTTTTTGTCTCGTGGTGCTCAATGACTTTGTAATTCCACTGACAAATCCATGCTAGTGTAAATTCTGCAAAGAATATTAGCAAAGGGGGGTATAACTTCTCTTTTTGTGAAGGCTTGTAATTTTGCTTGAAAGTTTTGAAGCCTTCCAGGAGTTCTTTTGGTAGGATTTCTTCTTGTGCGCCGAACCTGTTCCACCATTGAATGAACCATCTGGGGAAATTTATTTTAACCTCCCTGTGGAACATGAAGAACCAGGAATGTCGCATGGTTGAATTTTGAAAAAGAAAGGTTCTGAACCAGACATTTTGGTAATCCCAGTAATTATATCCTAGGGGGTCAAAAAGAACTTTGAACTTTTTGAATGAGTTTGGGTTAGTTCCCAATTCCGAAGGACTGATGACTTTGGCTAAGAAAACTGTGGTATGGGCTATTTCTTGGGAATTTTGCTGATAGGTTTTATGTCTGAAGGAGGCTGAGTTGGTTTCTGTGAGTATCAACTCATAGAAAGTTTGGGTTTTACGGGAATCAGAATCTTGGTAATGGAAATTCTGAGGAAAAATATTTTGGATGATTTTAACGGGATCAGGAAACTCAAAACCTTCCTATATTAGCCGCACAGATTGGAAAATCTTTTTTGTAATATACTGTGTGTCAGAACCAGGTTTCTGCGGGGTTGAGGGAACCACCACACTGATTTTTTGGAAATAATTTTGACGGGTTCTTGAGGAAGATGCCACCTCGGTATTTTTGTATGGGCGGTTAACCACCACTGTTTGACTTTTTGCCTTTGTCAAGGCAGTTTCAGCTGCAGATTTCAGGATATCTTGTGGTATTATTTGCATTGGAACTGCTGGAATGGGTTTTGATTTTGATTGTAAGATAGCCTGTGCCACACCAGGACTGTGTTGAAGAGATTCAGCCCATTCGTGGATAAGCTTCATGCGATCTATTTCTGGAGATTTTGGAATAGGCCTTTTATCCTTTTGAGACCGGGGTGAGGTTTTAGGAGTGACTTGGGTAAGCTTTCTGGAGATTGAACTGGATGAGGAGGAGGAGACTGATTTTATTTCTTTTTCTTCACACAGTTCTGCCCATGATTTTTTATCTGGATATCTTTCCTTGCGGACTTTATCCGCGGTTGATAGTGTCTGTGGTAACTTCCTTGACATTATTTATCGTGCAAGAATTCTCTTGTTAGAAAGTCTGAAAGAGAATTTGATTCACCTTTAATATATTCAATATCGAAATAAAAAATACTAAGTATAGCTTGCCATCTGGCGAAAATTTGTTTTGAAGCAATATTTTTTACATCCTTTTGTAAAACTTCTTTTGCAGATTTGCAATCTATTCTAAGTATAAACTTTTGATTTAAAAGATCACTTTGGAATTTTGAAATGCATAAAATAATTGATAAAATTTCTTTTTTAATAGTCGAGTAATTTTGCTGTGTCGGATTCCAATGCTTTAAAGTATATTGAACGACTTGTTCCTTACCGTCCATTACCTGTTTCAAAATCCCACCATATCCAATATTAGAAGCATCAGTTTCAACAATCTTAAAAGTATCAGAATTTTCCAAATGTAAACACGGTAACTCTTTTACCTGTTGCTTAATCTGTTGAACAACCTGAGTGTGTTCAGACATCCAACGATTGGGATGCTTTTTTAGATGTTCATGCAAGGGTTTGCAGAGAACACTTAATTTTGGGAAGAAATTAATTACATAATTGAGACTTCCAAGTAATTTTTTGAGCTGAGTTTTATCAGTTATCTGATCAGAAATTTTTTCAGAAAACTGGATTGATCTTTCGATCGGGGTTAAAGTGCCTTGGTAAATGTAGTGGCCAAGAAACCTGACTTTTAACTGGAAAAGATTAATCTTGGATTTGGAAACCACCAAACCATTTTGTTTTACTAAATTCAGAAAGGTGTGAAGATGTTTGAAATGTTTTTCAAGTGTGCTTGAAAAAACTAAAACATCATCTATATAAACAAT
>JBBYHH010138213.1:0-14348 GCA_038382905.1 Daphne laureola
CAAAAATGACCATTTTGCCCTTCCGAACCAATTTTTGGCAAAATATCCCGAAACTCATGAAATGACTTCCAATACTCGAATTTCACCAAATAAGCTCTAAAATAGTTCCTGAACAATGGAATTTCATTTATTAGCATAATCCATTATCCTTAATGGTTATTCTCATCAAATTATCCGAAATGACCATTTTATCCTCCCGAGATGAATTTTGGTATAATGGCTTCAAACCCATATTTAATTCTTCTGATACCAAATATCTCATAATTAATCTTCAATTTAATTCTCAGGATATGAGAACCTCATAAAATGTGTCATGCACGCTTCAACATAAAATCCCAGAAATTAAAAATTCGTCCTCCGACAATTTTCCCGGATTTCCACCATTTTTTCGGTGTGGGTGTAACAATATCGACTCACCACATAACCAAAAACATTCACTTCAGACACACATAACATGCTCTTTTCCATCTTAGCATAAAGCATCTGATCTCTAAGTGTATGCAAAACAACCCTAATGTGATCAACATGTAAATCAAGTGTGGTACTATAAATCAGGATGTCATCAAAATATACCACAACAAACTTGCCTGTGAACTTTCTAAGTACATGGTTCATCAATCTCATGAAGGTGGAGGGTGCATTACTTAAACCAAATACATCACAAGCCACTCATACAATCCAATTTTAGTTTTACAAGCAATTTTCCATTCATCACCCTTTTTCATTCTGATTTGGTGATAACTAGATATCAAGTCAATATTTGTAAAGAAGTAAGCACCACTCAACTCATCAAGCATGTCATCCAATCTAGGAATGAGATGTCTATACATTACAGTGATTTTGTTGATAGGCATGCAGTCCATGCACATCCTCCAAGTCTCATCTTGCTTGGGCACAAGCAACACTGGAACATCACATGGAGAGAGTGACTCTCGGATGTACTCAATGCCCCTCAAAGGAGGCAACCCTCTTGGTTTCTCAAACACATCTCGGAATTTCTGCAATAAATCAGACACACATGAAGAAATAGAAGACATATCATCAGTGGTTATCAAACAAGAAGAGGGGATCATGAGGTAGAAAAGCTTTTGGCTCAAGAGGGCTTTATTGATGTCTCTTTCTTTGGCAAGTTAGGGAAATTCCTCTTATTTTCTTTCTAAATCACTTTTTTCTCTCGGTTCACTCTCCCTCTTATTTTCTCTCAAAGGTCCTTGACCTTCCTTACCATCTTCACTCCTTCTCACTTCACTTGTCTCACCACTCTTTCTCGTATTCTCACTTTGAAGGTGGAGTTGATCTTGTAAAGATTTTAAAGGTGTCGATGGCAACATAGTAAAATTTCTCTCACCATGCAACAAGCTATACTTGTTCTCCCTGCCAAAGTGCATAGCCTATCAGTCAAATTGCCAAGGCCTTTCAAGACATAGGTGGGTGATCTTCATCTTCACTATATCATAAGTCACCATGTCATACTTGTGTATCTTGAATGGTACCCTTACTTTCTAATTCACCCTCACATTTTCACAATCATCCATCCATTGTAAGTTGTAAGGTGGCAGGTGCTTGAAAGTAGAAAGGCCTAGCATCTCAACCATGTCTTGGCTAGCCACATTGGTGTCACTCCCACCAACAATGATCACACTACATATATTTCCCTTCACTAAAGCCCTTGTTTGAAACAAATTCTCTCTTTGATCCCTCTCAGTCACTTGTATCTTTGATTGAAAACTCTTCTTGTCACCATCAATTGCCCCTCAATTGGCCTTTCTCCTTCACTTTCTTCACTTTCATGAATTATTTCAACATCCCCTTCACCATTGTCATGCTCACTTGTGTAATCTCCATTAGGCTATATCACTACCACCCTTTTTTTGGGGCAATCTGTGGCATAATGGCCTTTTCCAAGACATTTGAAGCACACAATTTGCCTTGTTGAAGGCCTAGGTTGATTACAGTTAGGGTTTGGGGCATCAGGTGCTCTCGGGTTAGGTTGAGGTTGGGGTGCTTGTGGTCTAGGGTTGGCTTCAAGAGTTTGGGAGGGGTTGGGGTGGTGGTTCTTGGCTGGAGGTAGGAGATGAGTGAAACAAATGGTTTCCTCTCTCCAGATTTTGGGTTACAAACCCATTTATTTTTCTGCCCAGGGGTACCAGGCGATCGCCTGGAATTTATTCCAGTCGCCTGGTCCATCACCTGATCCCCTGTCTTGCGCACACAGGGCTCAGGCGATCGCCTGTCAGGGGTGCCTCTTGCTTGGCTGGTCGCCTGCCCGCCTGCCAATTTTGTTTTGGGGGTCAGGCGATCGCCTGCCAGGGAATATGTTCGCCTGGCCGGTCGCCTGGCCTCCTGTCCAACTTGTTTTCAGGGATCAGACGATCACCTTCCAGGGGATTCGTTCGCCCGGCGGGTCGCCTGAACAAGCTGAAACTTACCAAAATCCCTATTTCCTCTACCAATACTTAACCAAACACACTCAAACCAAGATCATCCATCAACGGAAATCATCCACCAATATAATTCATCAACACATCAAATTCACACAATAAACAATAACTTAAACATGACTCGAATCCAGAACTAATCAATCGCAATCGTTTACCTTAAACCTTGGTGGCGAAATAAATTGTCCGCCTACCACTTCCATTGATGAATCTTTGCCGGATTAGGGTGGGTGTAACACAAAAAGTGTCCCATTTGATGGCCAAGAAACCGGCAGCCCCATTTGTACCCAACTAGGGTGCATTTTGTTCCAATTTTCTGAAATGACCATAATGTCCTCCGAAACCAAAAATTGTGAAAATGGCCCAGGGTTCATGAGTCCTTATAAAAATGTGAAACACCCTAAAATGGGCCTTAAATTAATTCCTGAAATATGAGAATCATTAGAAAATGTGTTCCTGCACGTTTAAAACTGAGTCCCGGGAATAGCAGATTTTTCGCCCGACGGTAATTCTTTTGTCTCTTACTACAACTTATATCTTATCTAATTTCCATTCTTAGATAAAATAGGTAGATAAATATAGAACATTATCCTCTCATCTTCAATCTCAACCATTGGATGAGATTCCCATAAGATTTTCACCATTGGATTCATGACACATGGAAAACCAAATTTTCTTCCAAAATGATTTCACTTCTTATTCTTTTTTCTTATTTTCCTTTTATTCCATAAATCCATCCTTTCACTTAAGCCCATTAACAACATTTTTTCATCCAAGCCCACCAAACCGCCGGCCATCCTTGTCCAAGCCCAACATATCATTTTTTCAACTTTTTTCCAAAGTTGACCATTTTGCCCTCTGAATCCAATCTTTGGCAAAATGCCCCGGGACTCCTAAAATATTGTAAATCCTTAAAATTACTCAGAATAACCAAATAAATTCCCGGAATATAGAATTCATTTTACAGTATCATTATACTCATTTCTCTGAAATCACAATTTTACCCTTCCGCGGTAATTTTTGGTAAAAGGTCCGGTACGCATATTCTAATCTCCTGATATGAAATAATTTGGAGATAAACCTCAACTCACTTTCCGGGTCATGGGAAAACATCGGAATACGTGTTCCGCACGCGTGTAAAATAAATTCCCATTATTTATGGATTTTGTCCCTCAACAATTTTCTCCGGAATTAAGCATTTTCCAGGGGTGACTGTAACACATCGTAGATGGCTTGAGTACATCAAAGACTATGACTTTAACATTGAGTATACAACAGGTAAGAGAAACATGGTAGTAGATTCTCTGAGTAGAAAGTATACTTGATTGGTTAATGGTGGAAACACTAAGGACATAACTGAAGAAAATGATTTAGTATGCTTGTGGCATAAATGGGAGCACTGAGAGCATGAACATATTTATACATTAACTATACAGTCTAAATGTCTTAATAAAGTATGTAAGGCACAAGAAGAAGATCCAGAGTTGAACAAGATCTCTAGAGAAGATAAGGGATCCTTATACAAGTCCTTTGGCTACAAGCAAAGACTATTATATTTTAAAGATCGTCTTTATGTGCCTAAAGCCTCAGAACTCCAAGATGAGCTACTAGAGGATGCCCATGCAAGTAGGTTGAGTGTTCACCCTAGAAGTGAGAAGATGTATCATGACTTGAGAAGTCACTTATGGTGTCCTTCCATGTGAAGAGATATTGCTACCTATCTCTCTAACTGTGCGACATGCCAAAGAGTGAAAGTAGAGCACCAAAAGCCAGCCAGGATATTACAGACATTAGCTATTCTGGTAAGAAAATAGGGAAACATTACGATATATTTCTTGACAGGATTGCCTATGACTCGATCACATTACGACACTATTTGGGTCATTGTGGATAGATTAACCAAGTGTGCTCATTTTATGCCGATGAGAATAACATATTCACTAGAGAAGTTGTTTCAGTTATACATCCGGGAGATAGTGAGGTTACATGGTGTACCAGACTCCATTGTATCTGACCGTGACCCATGTTTCACAGCACAATTTTGGGGTGTTTTTCATAAATCATTAGGCACACGTATCCACTTGAGCACAACTTATCATCCTCAGACTGATGGGTAGTCAGAGATGGTTATTCAGATTCTAGAAGACATCCTTAAAAGTTGTTCTTTGGACTTTGGTGGTGAATGAGATCAACACTTGCCACTAGTTGAGTTTTCATATAACAATAGTTATCAGAGTGCCATTGGAATGACACCTTATGAAGCCTTCTATGGTTGAAGGTGTATGACGCCCCATTGTTGTGTAGAGGCTTCTGACGGGGTTGAGTTAAGTCCCAAGGTTTTTGAAGAAACCACCAATAAGATCAAAAAAATACAAGAATGATTGAAAATGGAAAATGAAAGGACCACATCTTATGTGAATAAGTGTAGAAGGGAGTTCGAGTTCGAGATTGGTGATAAAGTTAGGCTTAAAGTAGCACCAATCAAAAAGACTATCAGATTTGGTAAATAAGGAAAACTAGCTTCAAGGTAGATTCGTCCTTATGAGATTCTAGTACGAGTTGGTAAAGTAGGTTACAGGTTAGCCTTTACACCAAGTATGTCAGGTGTACATAATGTGTTCCACATTAGCATGCTTAAGAAGTGCGTTCTAGATCCTATGCATACAATTGCAGTGGAAGATGTGCAGCTAGAACCTGACCTGACATACAAGGAAGTACCTATAGCTTTTTTGGCCCAAGATACTCGAAAGCTTCGTAGTAAACTAATTTCCATGGTTAAAGTATAGTAGTCACACCACTCAGACCGTGAAGCAATCTGGGAAACTGAAAAGGATATGATGGAAAGATATCCTGAGGAATATCATAAGTTGAAGACAGTATTGGAGGACCAAGAGTCCTAAGGGGGGAGGAATGTTACCATCACCAAGTTATTATGTGAATTATGGTATGTGTTTAATTAATGACACCGTAAATTGGTAATTTTGTGTAGATCGGTGCACAATTTTAAAAATATTAGACATGTTTTATGTATATCAGAAAGTTTCTAAAGTGATATTAAGACGATACTTTAAAAGACTTAGTGGATAGAAAGATTGGTAAGTGATTGTTGGACTTTGTTGTGAGTTTTCAAAGTTTGGGTCTTAAATGAAAAGTTGAGAATTGGAATTGAAAAGGATAAAAAAAAAAGGAAGAGATATTACATGGCCAATCGTCCATGTGGAGAGTTGGCCAAGAAATAGCATGGCAATGCTAATTTAAAGAAAGCATGAGGTGGAAAGGAACAAGCTACGAACCAAGCATGAGGTGGAGTTAAATGTTTTAACCATCCGTACCTTCTCATTTTATTCGTTTTCTTCATGTTGTTTTCGGTTCCAACAATCCTCCATCTCCGAAGCTAGATCCTTGTGTGAATTGATGATTTCTTCACCAAATTTTGATGTAAGTATATTAAATTCATCCTTGTAAAAAATTAGGAATATTTAACGGATCAATTTCTATTAATAATGCCTTATTTTGGCGGTATAAATTTATGAAATTGTGATGATTTATGAACTCTTATAAGTGAATTTTATTTTAATTCCTAAACATATATTGGGCGTCCAACTAATCACTAGTGAAAAGAAAGAAGTAAGAAGTTCAGTAGAAGGCGTGCCAAAATCAGTTTCTGGTTCAGTTAGTCGGTAACGTGGAAACTACTTTGGAAGCTTATAGGTAAGGGTTTCAACATTTCTCTCGACTTCGTATTATGGATTATTTATTATATGCATGTCAGAGGATGTTAGACTAAGCTTGGTTTGAGGGTGTGATCCAATGATACCAAGTTTAGTTATAGGAAATAGGCATAGGTAAGCTGGGAGAATTTATTCTCGTTGTTGTGACCCTGGCTGTCATCATAGCCATAACAGGAAGTAAGAGATGGACTTCAGTGAAAGTGCTAGAAAAATGGGGTAAATTTGAACTTTTGATAATAGTTAGAGTACTATCTTATAGTTTAAGAAAGGGCTAAAAGTGCAAGAATAGAAAGATGGAGGACTTTTTAGTAATAAAAATGGAGTAACTAAAATGTTAAGCTAGTAGATTAATGAAGTACTTAAAATAGAAGAAACTGATAATTAATGACTAGTTTATAGTTAATAAACGTATAAGGCTAGAACTAAAGACTGAAATAGAAGGTAAATAATAAGGTGGGGTTTATTTGTCTAAACTTGGATAAATGAGGGAGTGTTTAATTAAATATAGTTAAAAGAGTTACAATCTGAATAAATGAAAAAACAAAGAATAAAGAAGATGATTCATCTTCTTGTCACCTTCATCTGTTCCTCTCAATCGACGGTATCGTGGAGCGTCTTCCTCCATCAGTCTCCATGGTGACGGAGGCCTTGGCTTGGTGAGACGATGACCGCGGTGGCGCTAGCGGGTAAGAGGCGCCTGCTCTGCTTCGCGACGCGAAGAAAGGTGGAGGAGAACGACATCGACGGTGACTGTTGAAGACAGGTACGGCGAATAGAGGATGACCGGCAGTGCACCTTTTGCAAGATGAGTGTCCTCTTTAATCATAAACACTTGCATGTGGAATTTAATCAATTTCACGATTTGTGTTCCGTGTTAGCCAAATCTTTAATGTGCACTTTTCTTTCTATTGTTAATTTTTTATTTCTTGCATTAATCTCAGAATGTGTCTTCTTGCCACTTCGTAAATTGATTGTTCGTAAAATTATTACATACGTTGTTACATGAAGATTTGGTTGATCCCCTTTGTTGGCCGCTTCTGTTGCTCCTTCTCAATCATCGATTGTCACTTGCGTTAGTTCCAGCAATTACCTTCTTGGTCATTTAGTTGTTGGTTAAATTGCATGAATTTTTCGATTAAGAGTTGTGTGGGTGACTCTTGAAATGTTTGGCCGATCCCTCCTTGTGTTCTTTCTAATTATGTTAGTTCATGTTTCAGTAGTAAGCAAGTTACTGCTCACTTATTATTGGTTGGTAAAATGCATAGGTTCCTTAGATTAGTGTCATGCTTAGCACCTGAACCTTTCGGCCTCACCAATTGGGATGAGTAAACATTAGCCATTAAATCTATCTTGTACTTGTCTTAACTAATACACTCGCTAATACACTCGGTTAGTATGCTAATAACTAGTAATTATGTTCTTGTTCAGTTAATCCTCTATTTTTCTTAGCATTTCTCTTAGCATTTCTCTTAGCTAATAGTTGAATACTCCTACTTGTGTTAGTTCTAGATCCTTGTCTCGGTTTTGGTGATTAAAATAGCAAGCATGCCCTCTTGAGTATTCATTCATTTTATTCTCTTGATTGAGTGAGGAATATTCAACATGTACCTAATCTTCGTTTATTCTTCTTGCATCTGAGTTATCTATGCTTCAAGAATAATGATGGACCGCCCACGCCAAGGACATAAAGTCTACTATCCTCGACCTTTCTTGCTACAGTCCAACCCAAGACGATAGTAAAGTTTTTCGAATATTTTATTTGGGGACCGGATTCTGTAGTACCGGGACTCCGTTTTAAACGTGCGGGGCACGTTTTCTGTTAAGTATCATATTCCGGGACTTCATTCGAGACTCATTTCCACGGAATTTCACATTTTAGAATTAGTACGTGAATCCCAGGTCATTTTGCCAAAATTCACTTTGGAGGGCAAAATGATCATTTTAAAAAATTGGATAAAATTGGAATTATGTTGGATACATAAAGTGGCGCCAATTATAAGGACATTTAAGGATGAATAATATTGTTAAGATATTAGAAAGGATAATGAAGAGGAATTATTTATGGTATAAGAATATTATATATGTGAGTGAAGTACACTTGTAAAAAAAGTGGTGATCAAAAGAAATATCATGGAATTATTTATGGTAGGAATAAATGGATGGAGAGATAAGGGGTTTAATTTATTTATGATTGGAAGTTAAAATTAGAAAAGAAAACGGATGAGGTAGTAACAATTAAAGGAAAGTATTACTAATATTTGGAATATTATTATGGATAAATACATGAAGATAGGAAGAAAAGAAGAAAGAGAAAACATACGTTCTTCTTCTTCACCATGGCCGAATATTTGAAGCTCTATGGGTAAACAAGAGCTTCTTCAATTCCTTCCATTTTTGCAAGAGGAAAGACTTGATTCATGGCTAAAATGTTGAGGTAATAAGTTTTCCTACATGTATTCTTCATTTCAAGGTCAATTTTGAGTGTTACAGTCCACCTCAGTACGTTGGTAATTATTCAGAATATTTTATTCAGGAACCGTATTATGTAGTGCCGGAACTTCATTTTAAGCGTGCGGAGCATGTTTTCTGTTAAGTATGATGTCCTGAGACTTCAATTAAGTTTTATTTATACGGGGATTCATATTTTGAATTGCTATGTGAATTCCGGGTCATTTTGTCAAAATTGACATCGGAGGGTAAAAGAGACATTTTTTGAAATTGTGACGATTTTATTTAGGTATGTAAGGCCCTAAAATGATGAAAGCATGAGAAGAAAATAATGTTGGTCATGATTTCTTGTTGTGGCCGAATATATGGTGAAGGTCTAAGGTTGATGTTGGTTGATGATAAATGAGATGTTTGATGGTATGTGGTGTTTAACTAAGGTGTTATATGCATAAGTGGAATGGTAGAAAAGTTTGGCCAATATATGCTTATTTTCCAATTATGGCCGAATTGAAGAATGTTGCAAGAGTTAGGGAAGTTTGGGAAAAATGCAATGTTTGATCATTGATGTTCATAAAATGGGTAATGTAGTAGGTAAATGAAATGGTAAAAGAATTGGATAAGTTTTGGCCCATTTTAGAAAATGAGGCCTAAAACGTACAAGGGTGAAAAGGTTGAGGTTTGTTGGTAATAGTTGAATGTTTAATTATGGATGGTCACATACTTGGATAAGTTGCTTGTGTCTGAAGTTATATTGAAGTTGGACAAGAAATTGGCCATTTTGTAAGTTTGGGCCGAATTGTTAAAGTGAGGAGAATTTAAGGTTAAATGATGTTATTTGCTAAGTAGTGGTGTAATTATTTGTTTTTAAAGGTTAAGGGTGGAATGAGAAAGAATTGTCAAATTTTGGCAGTTTTTCAAAAGTGACCGGAAAACAGAAAAATTGCAGTGTCGGAAGCTCATAAAATGAAATGATGGAAATTGATTCCATACTGTTTGTATGATTGTTTAGAGCTAACACTGGTTGCCGGAACATCAAGGAAAAGGCTACCGGGGGAATTTATTGAAAGTGTATAAGGACTGGAAATAGCTCAGATTGTCTGATACGTTTGATAGTCGCCAGGTAAGGGTTCAACTTGCTTTATATGTATTCTGGGCTTCTGGTTTGTATATCGGGTTAGTTGAGGCTAGTTCCCAGGTCGATGGTGAGGCCCGGTGACTCCCGGAGCTAGTCACAAGGTAAGCGTAATGGTGTTCAGGTTTCAAGCGTGAAGGCCCAATCATATGATTGGATATTTCTGGGTTCACTCTGCGATCATCTATTTGATTCCGTCTGACTCTGACCAATTATTATTTGTGATCCTTTTATGATTCAGTCTGACTCTGATCAATCATGATCAGCGATCCGCTTCTGCATATGATTCTTCTCTGCTCTGATCAATTCTGATCAGCGATCTGATTATGTATGTTATTGTGTTCTGCTCCGATCAATTTATGATCAATGATCCGATTATGACGATTTTCCGATATGGGATGTACACCCTTCAGCTGGTATACCATGCTTCTGTTTTGTTTCTGACCCCCGAATGTATTGGGCTTCGGATCAGTCTCCAGGGGGCCGTCGTTCTGTTCTACTTCCGTCTGACACGAAAGTGAAGATTCTGTATCTGATTTATATATGTCTATATATGTGTATGTTCTGATCTTTGTATGCAGGAATTCTGAATGTGGTGGCCTGCGGGATATCTGAAAATGAATATGTTCATTGTGCACTTGTGCACGATGATGACGTTCTGGATTATTCTGATTATGTATGAATTGTTCTGACTTTGTTTTGCAGGTATCTGTGCGTAATGTTGTCCCGCAGGATATCCGAATATGTATGATCTGCATGGAATTTTGTATACTAACTTTTTTGCAGGGCTACTAACGTGTTTTTGCAAGATTTATTTTAAAACCATTACCCTTACCTCAGCCCTTACTGAGTTCTTTCGGAAATTCACCCCCTTATATTTAAATATTTCAGGAGTTTCTGATAAGAAACCTGCGGAGTGCCTCTATTAGGTTTTTTGTGATTTGTACTTTTAGGTACATACAACTCCTGGATTCTAATTCTGTTTCTGTGTGGGGGTGATCCTTGTTCAGTTCTATCTGTTTATGATTTCTGGTTGAGCACTTTGGGAATTACTAACGGTTAACTCATTTGTTGTGTTAGCAGCAACAGTAGTGACCTGAAGGTGGTCAAGTGTGTCGGCTCTGTAGGTGTAGATGCATATGCATATTTTAGTATGGATTCACGTTATGGGATTTGTATGATTTATGGATACTTGCATGATTTTGAAACTACGGTAATTCTATTTAAGTGACAAATATGTTATGGTCCATGTTTCCTTGATGTTGACTTGTGATTATATGCCTAAGTGATATGTGCGTTATAATTAAGAGTTTTAAGATTCTGCTTGTGTTCAGTTGCTTGTGATAGCTGATGTATGTTTTATTACTCAGGGAGCTAAGCTCATTTCTGGTGTATCTGGTCAAGAGGGAAGTTACAAGGGACCTGGTGATGGATTACACCCACTAAAGTGGCCCCCATTTCAACGATGGCACAACCGTCATCCCCCTCACTCTCATCCGCTCCGCTCCGACCGCTTCCACATTAGCACGCGAACGGGGTGACAATGAGTCTACGTAGATTGTAATTGTTGACTTGAACTTCACCACTTCGGTGTCACATATGTACTTTATTGGATGATGAAATAAAGTTGTTTTGTTTATCATCGAATGCTTTGTTCAATTCTCTGATTTACACAACAAAAATTAGAACATGTCTACCATAGGTATTAGAAAGACTTTCTCACACGGGTCTTTCACCCTTAATCTTATGTACAGTGAAGGATGAGACAAGCTAAAGACACAAAGTAAGTTGTTTCCCAGAAACATGTAACTTGCAAAGTTTTACTTTTGAGTGGGAGTCATGCATTAACACATGACACTTTGGCTCATTATGTCACATTGATTTGTTATTATCAAGATGGGATGAACAAGTTCATTAAGTTTATATGACCACTATAAATCCTATCCTATGTTGTAGGAGTAAGCATTGGCTTACCATATTATATTTCATGAAACTGTGACATGTCCTCCTTTTATTTGTTAAGGGGAGAACGCTATGGTGTTTTAACAGGGAGAAATGACACATCCATCTACATTAAATGGACATCATTTTGAGTGGGAGTGGTGTAAATAAAACACCCAATTAGTGTTATTATGGAACTGGATAGATGTGTTCTAAGTGTTCCATGTCGATGAAATGCGGTCAAAGAGAGAATGTAAGCAAGTTATCTTTGTTCTTGCTTAGTGTGAGGTTCTTTGGATTAGACTCTTAATTACTTTAGCTCACTATTAGAAAATTGTGTCAACAAGATTGCTTTGATTGGTTGTTGAATTTCTTAAGAGAATAAGACTGAAATATCCTCCTTTTGGGTAATTGAGTTGATACAATGACCTAAATAGTTTAAACTAATAAGAAAGACATTCTTGTATGATACACATGCTCTAAATTCAATCTTAGAGCCACATACTATGTGTAGTATGATTTATATTGGATTATAAGTCATATGAATGAGATCTCGCTACTTGATACAATCATAGATTTCAATAAGTTGAAATTCCAAGAAAGAAACTGATTATGATTAAGAAAGTGTATCATTATGTCTGGGGTCTGAAAAGGCATCACTTGATAGAGTTCAAGTGAGCTTGAGGAATTTCAAACAAGTTTGAATAAGTTTAAACAACACATGGACACTTAATGAGTTCAGGTTATTTTGTTTGGAGAGGACAATCTTTCATTTTGAGTCTAACAACCACAATGGAAGAGATTTGTTATGTATGCCTTTGGGGTCGCACCCTTAACTCCTTTTATATGAACGTGCTTGTCAGTTTTTAGCCTTGTATTGTGTTTGAGAGGATTTTGTTTTGAGTGGGAGTTTGGAACTTAAATGCCTCTTAGTGTGAGTGGAAGTTTGTTGGAATTTTGGTCACACCAAGAGCTTTTGAGGTAGTACTTGAACTCATGGAGATAAGTTTGAGCTCATATGAAGCTATATGTAGCTCACCTAAGCTCAACCCAGCTAGGAGTAGCTGGACTTAGCTAAGCATAGCTTCAGGGCAGCTAGAAGTAGCTTCCCTCAGCTCATCTCTCCTTAGTTTAGCTAGAAGTAGCTAAACTTAGCTCATGACAGCTCAAGGGTAGTTAGAAGTAGCTCCCATTAGCTCAACTCTAGCTAGAAGTAGCTAGACTTACCTCAAGTCAGCTGATGCCAGCTTACAAGAGCTGGGAGTAGCTTAGCATCAGCTCATATTAGCTAGAAGTAACTAAATCCAGCTCATTTTTAGCTCACTATAGCTAGAAGTAGCTATACTCAGCTCCACTCTAGCTTAAGTTAGCTAGAAGTAGCTAGCTTCAGCTCAAATTAGCTAGAAGTAGCTAACCCAGCTCTTGTTAGCTAGAAGTATCTAACACTAGCTCACACTATCTAAAAGTAGCTAGTACTAGCTCAAGTTAGTTCACAGGTAACTAACTCTAGCTCAAGTTAGCTAGAAGTAGATAACTTCAGCTCAAGTGAGCTAGTCTTGATGAAGAAGTGACTTTCAGCTCAAGGTGAGCTGAAAGGAGCTCAATTATGTGTATAATGATCATTTGGAATATCTTTGTGATATTTCACCTTGATTCATTAGTGGTAACTAATCAGTGTACAAAATTTAAACTTTTTTGCTATGTTTAGAGCGTTAAATCCATCAATATTGCCTGCTTTTATTGTGAAATATGCACTTTACTTATGAATTCTGAAAATTTGTAGGTGCGTACACATGGAGGTGATTAGGAGCTCAATTCACCCAAATATCACACAAAATAAGATGGAGATCAAGCTTCAGACAATCTCAGAGAGACCTAATTACACCAAGAAGAATGATGGTGGACTAAAATGCAAATGTGCAATTAGGAGGGTGATCAGAAGGGTATGGCGCCACTTTCTTGCACCTTGAAGGCAACATTCATCTGCGCCCTGCTCTGGCGCCAGCGCAACATCATGCACCTTAAAGGTGCATCTCCACTATGCCATTCACACCACCGGTGCCACTTCATGCACCTTAACGGCGCAGGTCTCTAGCGCCAAGGACAAAGCTGGCGGACCCTCCAGCTCCTTAACGGCACAACTTCCATGCGCCTCGGCCAAAGGTGGCGCAAAAACCAACACCTTAAGGGTGACTTTACCTACGCCTCATGTATTTGCATTCTAACACCCACGGTTTTGTACGAATTGTATAATTCTATTCGTTTAAATCAACCTTGTAATCCATATTCTACCCCTTCCTACCTAGTTATATGTAAATTTAGGTCAAGGGTAGTTTAGGTAGTAGTTTTTAGTATAAATAGGCTTCCACTCTTCATTTGTAAATGTTCAACAACTTCTAGTTCACAAATTTTGTAAGGTTTCTCTCCTTAGAGCTTGAACCTTGAAGTTTAAATTAGCTTCTTAAGCTGAGGACTTTTTAGTCCTTCGACCTACGTTTTAAGGGGCTGAAGGGATGAATCTATGGAAAAGCTCTCTTCCGGGTGAATTCTAACCCTTACTCTTTAAGTTATTTATTTAAGTGCTATTGTTTGCTAGCATGTCTATATTTTAGCAAATAGTAGAGTATGATAGGACTTGTCTTAGTAGTATCATGCTTA
>JBBYHH010138324.1:0-14348 GCA_038382905.1 Daphne laureola
CCCTTTCACAGATAAACAAAGTTTGACACCCTTACTGCGTTTTGGTGAATTAAAAAAATGAACTCACCTTGTAAATGCTATTCGTCAGGTGAAAACATTTCTGGGGGTGTTTTAAGTTTGACACCCCCTATTGAAGAGCTGGGGCATGGGAGGTATGATTGTGTTCACCTAGGTGAACATACTACCACTTACGGAGGCTGAACTCCGTTTACTTTTATATATATGGTAAATTTACATAGAAATAAACAAAATGGAAAGAATGTAATGGATGTGTGAAATAAGGATAACATTAAATTCCTAAAATCAATTCCGTGAAATCAGGCTCCCAAAATTAAACAATAGTAATACTAAACACCATGTTTCGTGCAAAATGGAACCACTATCTAAAATAACAGCAACCCAAGACCACAACGCTCCTAGCAATTTCAGACTTCATTTTGGGTTTTTGCTTCAGACGCCCGGTTAACAGTGAGCAAGGAGATGATGCCAATTTTATTTCAGGCAAAGAGGGCAGGAGGTTGTTGAAGCGTTGGGTGAGTGTGCAAAAGGAGAGAGTGTGGGGTGGTTTCGACGACCATTAAGGAGCCGGCGAGCGAAACATGTCACTCGACAGTGACAAGAGAAGACGGCATCGGACAGACACCTAGTGGCGTGATGGATGAGTGAATTTCTACTGGCTAGGTTTTTTTAGTGGTTGTGAGCGATTGATGAACCTGAGGGTCTTAGTGAGTGTGAACGATGCGACAAAGACGGCGTTGAGCGTGCATTCAATCCAGTTGCGGATGGTGGTGCGACGGCCCCACTGGCAAGTTGTGGCCCTATCATGTAGCAGCGACCTTAGCTCTGATATAAGAGGCCAGCTTACCCCGCTGGTGAGCAGGCCCGCGGTGGACTGGCTGGTAGGGAGACGGTGGGCGACGGAGAGGGAGGCGCTACCTGGAAGAGTTGAAACTCTTTTGTTGACTAAACCCTTATATTGGTCAACCTATTTTTTATCTTTTGTCACTTTAATCATTGGCATTTTTATTGTGTTCTTTCATTGGGTAATTATACTGAAGTTTACAAATTTCATACTATCTATAGTTTATTTTGTACAGTCTGAAGTTGGTTCATGTAATTGGTTCTATACTGTTTGAAATTGGTTCCATACTGTTTGAAATTGGTTCCATATTCTCTGAAATTGGTTTAGTATCATTGTCTAATCCAAATTTTACATGATAAAATTTGACCAACACCGTCATAAATAGTTTCATACTTAAAAAATAAGTTTCGGACAAATTTATAAACAAATGGTTTCATACTGTCTGAAATTGGTTTCATACGGTCTGAAATGGGTTTAATAACATTTTCTAATCCATTTTTCACATCATTAAATTTCACAAACACCGCAATAAATAGTTTCATACGTAAAGATTAAGTTTCGGACAAATATGTAAACAAACTAATTGTAAAAAAATTAAAGACAACACAAGAATTGGATGATAAGAAATAACCACCGAAAAAATAAAATAGAGATTTCAGACATATTGTTGTTCATTTCAAACAAATATTTTAAACATTATTATTATAATTCCATCAGCAACCATAAAATAGTTTTATAGTAAAGCTTATGCTTTAGACAAATTTGTAAATAAAAAAATATAAAAGATGAAATAAAACAAAATAAGGAAGGTACGAAAAAAAAAACAGAACATGGCAAACAATAAAATATGTATTTAAAAAGTAAAACGAAAAACAATTAAGAAAATAAGGAATTTTGGAGGAAATAATGTGTGAAGATTGATATGAATTTGAATTCCATTAAATTGAGAAATTAAATGTGAGATCCTGATTGGAAACACCATTAATATGGATTTCAATTCAAATCCTAAGTCTGCAAGTAAAAAATGGACCGTTTCACCGAATCCACCGGTAACATTTAAGTCAATTTCTGTACAGGTTTGAATCCATATATCTTAACGGAATATATCAATTTTCACCAATGCCGTTATAGGTGTACGACTGTACGTTCACCTTAGAGAACGCAAGAATATGCTAGTTACTTAGCAAAGTATTTAATGCTAAGTGTAACAAACTTTGGGAAGTAGCCTAGTTTTTAATGATGGTGAGTGCTTCGTCCTTAAGTATTACAAAGTGAGATTTGATAGTTAAATACTGTTAAGGTGACTTCTATGTGTATTTAATAATGGTTGGATGTTGTGTAAATTCTAACTGAGATTTTAGGTCAGGTTGGGTTATCTTTGATAGGCTCGGCCTTATAGCTTTTATCTTTCTCCAATGGTTCCCTTAAGACTACTGCTGCAAAGCTGGGTCCCCGGCCCAGAAACCCAGCATACAATCTTTAAGCTGAATAACAGATTCACTTACTTTTTGTCCAATGTTTCCCTTAAGATTTTTACCGGTGAAAGGTTTGCGCTTGAGACAGGGATCGAGTAGTTTATAACAGAAGACCCAACTGGTCACCTACCATAATTAAAATCATGGTCGCATTGAAGCAATTACAAATGATCTGCCAAAACAAGAGGAAAGGTTATAGCACACTAACCGTTTGAGCTGTAGCATGGATCTATGCAATGCAATGAAGATGCAGGTGCTACCAACAACCTCCTGGAACACACAACAAGTATCAAGATGCAATTAGATGATTTTTTTGATAGCTTTCATTGAACAAAAAATGTAAAGAGTTTGATCTTCCCCACATGATAGCATCAACCAAGCATACAAAGGATGTAATTTTATAGGAGCCTTCTTAGAAACTTCCTTGAACATAAACAACAAATGTAAAAAAATGTCTTCAATCTTGATATAAACTGAGCAACTGCAAACAACGCCTGTGGATCTTTCGGTAAGGTTACTTATTTTCTTTCACGATTTCAAATACTGTATCAAAACAAATGCAAAGATTTGCTCAAGTATAGTAACACTAGACAACTTCATAATCAATCATCAGCATCATCAAACAGCACCTTAATCCTTACTAGGTTGGGGTCAGTGGCATGAAGATGAAGTTCATAGTGACAATTAATTGCCAAAAATTACTGGACACTAAAAATTCATGCAAAAAGATGGTGGCCAGATGTCCTTCCTGTCACAACCTTCTTACAAAGGAATGAGATTAAATTTCAATTATCAACATACGTTTTTTCCACTTGCACAGAAAATATAATGAGACGGAGACGACTTGAGTAATTACTAGTCATGTCCCATTACAAAACTGATATTGCAAAATCAACACTAGACAACCTTCCTACACAAAAGAGGGGTTAGGGTGGGGTGGGTAAGAAATAAGAACAAACGTACCTAAATCCAAATAAAACCAATCTGATTAGTGGCACAGGTTTTAAATGAAGGCAGCCTATCAACCATCCACTAATCACAAACTGCAAGAACAATTTTTCAGAGCAACCTAAAGACTAATGGATTTATTTTGATAAGCTTAGATACTGGACAACCAGATATTTCTCTGTACCCCAAGAAAAGGTGAAGATTAAAAACAGCTTGTAGAGTTCGCATCATTGATTTAACCCAACAACAAGCATGTTAACACAAATGTGCATACCAAGACTCCATTTTTCGATTGAAGTGTACCACTGGGGCCAACTTTGAAGGAATGCAAATTACCTCACTGTTAATTACTTAAAACCTTGCAAAATGTGAACATAGCATGATATTTACAAAACCTTTTCCTTAGTAAATAAGACTTTGGTTCAGAAACACAAAAGAAAGTGCAGCTCAGGTGAAAAGAAAAATTGACCATGTATGGTATATTTCACAAACCTGATCACTGGGATAAAGAAATGTGGGTGGTCTCAAATTGTGATAATCTTTTAAGCAACTCAATGGCTTGAAACCCAGAAGACGAAGCTGTCCGGTTGACACTCTCCTTATCTCAGATATCTCATCCTTTGAGAACATGACATTCCCACTGTAAGCAAATAAAGGATCATCTTTTTTGTAATACTTTGAAAATAACACTAGAAGCTTACATTTGAAAATAAACTTTCAAAAGGTGCTCCCACATCGTGAAGTGTAGCACACTTGTCTTCACATTACAAAATCAGGCAATGAATTATGTATAGGAGCCTAAATGAAGAGAGCAAAACCCAGCATACAATCTTTAAGCTGAATAACAGATTCACTTACTTTTTGTATGGAAGAAAGCGCTGAGGAGTTTCTGGAACTAAAGCACCAGTGTCTTCACAAACAAAAGATCTCTCCATCTGCAAAACACATCAATTAACAGCGGCTGACTAGAACTTCAAAGCATAAAGCGAACAGTATTCCAGGAACCAAGTAACATCAATTAAACACTTAGGAAAGTGTTTTGTAAGGAAGAAGAGAAAGTAAATTTATTTCCCAACCCCTCTATCCCAAAATTGTTGAGGTGTAAGACTGTTTGACTTAATATTTCTTAATACTGTATTTAGTAGGCTAATCTAGAAGGAATCCAGAAACTACATGCTTTGATGTATCATGTCAGCATTTTCCAAAATTATACTATATCAAAATGTTGCAGATAAAAATTAGAATAGTTGCTGAAGAGTACATTGTGAGAAGAAATTGAGACACGGCAGTAATATTCATAGCACACTACAATTAACAACTGGGCACAAACATGCAAAAGAGAAAAGAAAGAGAAGCAAGTCTGCAAGTGTAAGTCTGATGGTTTTATGAGATTAGGAACAATAGCTGCCGGCATTTCTTCACTTATTTCATGTGTGCGGAAAAGGTCTCAACACCTTAGTTCTCTCTCTCTCTCTCTCTCTCTCGCAAAAGGAATTAGCCCCTAATATATTTGGCTACTCCCTACATCATCATGCAAAAAGCCGCATCAGTGCCCATGCCGTTTTTCCAACCATACAACACAATACCGATATACTGGAGATATCTCGGTCTTGGATGTATAAAAATAACATAGTGCTTTCTAGTGTGTGTGTGTGTGTGTGTGTGTGTGTGAGAGAGAGAGAGAGAGAGAGAGAAGTGTTTTAAGTCAGTGGGCTAAATTGATTATAAGGAAGAAAGAAAAGTGGCTAAACCACTATACATCCCAAATGAGCATTAGAAGGATACGAACCTAGGATCATGTGGTGGTGCGAAAAGATATTTTCAAAGAATATTCTTCAATTCCTCGACACAACTCACAATCTAAAAGCAAATTCAAACTTTAGAAACAGATGATCTTAAAGTCATGTTCTTCTGCAGAAAATTTTGAGAAATTGCTTGCATTTTTTTAAAAAGGGAAGTGAAAAGGTAGAGAGAAAATAATTGGAGGGAAAATTTTAATGTTAACAAAAAGAGGTATGGTTGGAGCAAATAAGCACACCCTTCATCTCTTCAGAAAAACTAAATTAATCTTTTATCCCGTCTTTCTCCAACAACATCAGGGTTCCGTCCCATCTGTGCTTCCGCCTCAGGACCAGTGTGCTTTGACACTGGAGGCACAGGCCTAACTAAGGGTACCTGCCTCAACCACTTGATTCCATTCTGCCCTCACCTTGCAACTCAACAAAGCCATAGTGCTAACCAAACTCACCATTAACTACCTTGAAACAAAATTCCAGAACCACTAAATTTGTCTCCTTCAACAATTAGAAAATTTAGTGTTACTAAAATAAAGCTCTACTCCCTCCATCCCTTTTTTATTGCAACACTTTCTTTTTTGGGACGTCCCTAAAAGTTTCCCTTTTGAATAACCAGACAATTTTTGGGAAAAAATAAACAAACTGGACAATTCTCAAGAATGGAGGGACTAGGGAATAAATGCTATCAAAATGTGAGGGAAGAAAGGAAAGTCACACTATCCATACTATGGTCAAATAAATAACAGGGATCTGTAAGAGAACAGTCGTAATATATTGCAAAAGCATATGCTTGATAACCTATCTAGAAGCAGTACCTTTATTTGACGATTAGTGATAGAATCAAGCCACATGACATTTCCTAAAAACCAACATTGTAAGCATTAAGATATGGTGACATCAAAATCTAACAAACAAGACATAAGTGTACCAGGGACTGTTGGACGGATCAGAGCATATGTGTTCAGATAAATGGACAATCCATTGGTGATAAACAATCTAATCCTTTTGACCACTCGCTTCCTGAACATACGTTTCCTGATATCATCTTTCATAGATTCCAACCTAAAATTGCATTAAAATGAAGTTTGATGCTTGTACAAGTTGCAAAGTATGGTGATTAAAGTTTAAACAAAAATACAGATATTATCTGGCACAGTGATTAGCATTGAGCTGGAGAATGAAGAACAAAAAGGTACTTGAAGCAAAAAATCCTAGTAAAGAAGTATGATACTAATTAAAACGAATTCAAAATCAAACTAAAATGAAATTATCACGAAAACTATCTCACATATGTGTTTTGGTCGTTGTTTACCTCCCAGGTGTTGAATTCGGTTTTTTGTAGCTTCAATGTTAACAAA
This sequence comes from Daphne laureola, assembly GCA_038382905.1. Classification (NCBI taxonomy): domain Eukaryota; kingdom Viridiplantae; phylum Streptophyta; class Magnoliopsida; order Malvales; family Thymelaeaceae; genus Daphne; species Daphne laureola. The sequence goes on from JBBYHH010138324.1 coordinate 6,440, forward strand.
AAAGGAAATAACGCTGTATCTTTCTATTGATCTCAACTAAGGTTGTGAGGGAGCATTCTAAGGTTTTAAGACTCAGTAAGAGGAAGGGTGTGTTCTTTACCACCCAAAACACCAATTTTTCATCTCAAATTTACAAAATCAACCCTACACTCCTGTTTTTTCTCTCACAAAATTTCTCTCCAATTTCAAAACGTCCAAATCTTTTCTCGATTCTCAACCAAATGAACTCACTCAGAAACAAGTTTTGAGCAGGTTGAGGAGGGCTGATGGCAGCCAATCAAGTAGCTACTTATTACTTGCAGCAGAAAACACATCAAAGTGTTTTATCTCTACCTTCAGATCTTCTACTCAGCTCTTTGATAGTATTGAATTTGATATTTGTGTGAGAAGTATGAAGCTTTCAAGGTGTAAGGTATGGACAGTGTTGAAACTTTTTCTCTAATAGCCAATTTGACCTCGGTTTGTGTTACCATTGTTGGGAGCCACACATAACTGATCTCACAATCTCAATGCGAAAAACACTTTCCTTCATGGTGACCTTGAAGAGATTATTATATGCAGTAACCACCAGGGTTTGTTGCTCAGGAGCATACTAGTCTTGTATGTCTCTACATGGTCTAAAACAATCACCAAAGCCTGGTTTGGGTGATTCAATACAGTGATTATAGAATTTGGTATACAGCAGTGCTGTGTAGATGTAGATCAGTTTGTATTTTGAAGTCACTTTAAAGATAGCAAAGTTCATTTGATTGTTTATCTTGACGATATCATTATTATTACTAATGATAAAGTAGGAATCCAGTCTTTGAAATCTTTTTTGCATACCAAATTTAGAAGGAAAAAAAAAAAAAAAATAGTCCAACGGAGTCAAATGTCAAGCTTGATGCATAGCAAGTAGAATGTTTAGAAGATCCAAGCAAGTATAGAAAACTTGTTAAACTTAATTACTTAACGATCACTTGTCCAGCTATCTCATTTGCTACAAGTGTTGTATGTCAGTTTATGGATTCCACGAACTACCCATTGGGATCAATTATCAGAGTTTCAAGGTACTTGAAAGGATCACTCCAATAGGGTCTTCTGTACAGGAATCATTGTCACACTAAATGCAGTTCTATAGATGCAGGCTGGCCAAGCACTTATGACCGAAGGTCTACTTCAGGTTACTGCGTTTTAAGGGTGAAACCATGATTTCATCAAAAAGTATGAAGCAAGCAGTTGTGCTTTCTAGTGTTTAATATAAGTACAGTTCCATGAATATTACATGTGATTTAATTTGGTTGGAGCAGTTGCTCGAGAAACTCCATTCTGAGCATTCCTCTCCAAAAGAGTTGATGTGCGATACCCAAGCAGACATCATACTGCCCTTTAGTCTTTCAAAAGGTCAAACATACGAAGATTGGCACTTTGTTCAAAAAAAGCTTCAGACTGGGGTGATCAAGTTTATAGTGGTAATACTTTTCTTGTCGCAATCTTCTTACCAGAAAAAGAATAAGATGGAATCTCAAAACTGTCATCATCATAGATTTTTCCACTTACATGAAAATCACTATCTAATTACTGGTTATTTTATTTTACACTATATTCGAGGCCGAGCTATGGTTTCTATATAATTATGATTTTCCAAACTTGCATACCAGTTTCCTAAAATGTTACTCTAAATTACATATCAACAAAAATATTTAAGTAATCATCTACATAGACCATTAGCTTTCAAATGATGTCAGTTAAAAAAAACATTAAAAACATAAAAAGAGCAGTAAAATAAGCAGTCTTTCTTAAAGATTACACATGTGCTTTTCGTTTCAGTGAAGTCCATGAGCAATTAGCAAGTACTATATAGCAATGCTACATTACTCTCTAAGTTTCACCATGCTGGACCATGTGATTTGTGTAGCTTTATATATTTAAGCATGTTCAATGACTACAAGGCGCATAATTGAGAGAGAGGGAGAGAAATGGCAGGGTGACCAAACCTCAATCCAGCTAACTGCACAAATTGACTAGGATCATTGTTCTCTAATCCGATCAAATCCTGAAACAAATAGGCTTCAAATCAAGGTTTGAACAACAAAGTGATAACTATTTGCTTCAAAACTAATGGTGACAATGAGTAACTTACATCATAAAAACCAGAAACATCAAACTCATTATCAGGATGACTCAAGGGTAGCAACTCAATTGAGATGCCAAGATCTTGTGCATCCTGCACAGGGAAAAGGAAAGACAATGGTAAATGGGAGCAGGTGTTTGAACTAATAAGCACTTTCAGCTATATGTTTTACTTTAGCTCGCTGCAATGTTGTCCTGATCATGTCGACTTTCACTGCACCCTTTAGACCTCCAAATGGATCATCTTCATTCGTAAACAGGAGTATCCGTTTGTCAGCCGTCTTAGCAGACCTAGAGATTTTTAAATCGAAATAAAATATGTATAAGATGATAGGCAAACAGCTAAACCGCAAAGACGATATACAGAACTTGTTTGCAACAAGAAGAGATCATACCCTTTACGCAGCAATGCTTGAGCTACCCAAAGAGCATTGTAAAGAGAATTTTCTCGGGACCCAGATATTATGCTGTTCTGACTTCCAATTTTCTGTTTAAATGATTCTGAAATTTAATGTTCTGTAATTGTCAGTAGCAGCAGAGCCTTCTGCCCAATAGATGCTCTAAGCTTACTGATATAAAGATGAAATATGAAAACAAAAGCAACACTCTCAATGCAGTCTGACAATAAGTAAAACATAGCAACAAGAAACATCAAAATTCATCTAATATAGTACAAACTAGGGGAAGCAAGTAAAAGAGAGATTTCCCAAACAGATTGATTAATTAGCAAAAGATCTGTTTATTTTTTCCCTTCCATCTTCTCTCCCCATTTATCCAACACATCACACTTGCCCAGCAACAGCTTATATGATTCACAAAACACATAAAAATCATCTATAATGACCTATCTTAACTTTATCCTTGATCGAGGTGCGGTTTCCTTTTCTTGTATAGCCTCGTAACTTAATTTCAATCATGTACTTTATCACAATAAGAAACTCTTCAGAGCAGAATTAGAATATTCTACTCTATACATCCTAATCTACATTTCACTAAATGGATGCACTTGGAACCAAGAAAAGAACAACTCTTTCCAAATCATTTGACCATCTGTTACTAAATTATACTAGTATTACAGCTTTTCTGATCTGAGGGCTTACCTTCAATAGAGCTGAACTCTTTAATCAATCTTGCTGTTGGTTGATCTAGATCCTCTCGTTCATCCACATTATAGACATATACTCCATTCAGATCCTGCAAATTCTTCTTCTCCCTCTGCATTAACAAAATCATCATTAAATAGATCAGTATCAAAGTCAGCTAAGAGAAAGTGATAGTCAAACTATTTCACCTTTATGAAACATTATTGGATGCATCAGCTAAAGAAGCTAATAAGCTTTCAATTTTCCCCTCATCCATTGACTGCACTGTGCAAGTTCAAATTGCTATGTGAAAGTTTGATATCCATGAAAGATGGAGAGCTTCACAATAACCTCACACCTCTTTAACTACATTCCTTTGCGAGACACAGCAAAAGAGAACCAACAGAGAAATTATAAAAGTTGAAAAAAAGGAGAGAGATAACGAAAAAGTCATATAATTTGAAACTGCAGCTAAATTCAGCAGCATCCTGTACCACGACCACTTCCCCAGATTATTTCTTGACGTAATGAAACTAGTCCTTATAAATTGTAAACTGTGAGGGCTTGTCTCCTAGTATACTCAGATTCAAATCTCGGTGGCTCAATGTGATAAAGTACTTTAGCATGTTTCACAGAAAGCCAATGAAGCTTTTGAAAACAAAGATAAAATGGCAAAATAGGTACAGACTGGAGTATCATTTTAAAGGGATTAAAACAGTAAAAACAATCAAGTTACAGGAATCCTAAAAGCAGCAAGAATCAATGAATTTAGCATTGGAAGTGTTATGGAACTAAAAATAGTAGATAATTTGTCTTGCTAGAACATAAAGCAAAGAAAATGAAGCACTGAAAACTAACAAGCACAGCATCTTACAGTGTTAAAAAAGGTTATCGCAACCTCGTCAGAAGACCGACTTATTATTTGAGTTTTCAGTGTCTCTGCGATACAACTGAGAGCAATCTGGAAATGACTCTCATTCTCTTCCTTGTTCTGCCAAATGCAAAAGAAAAATAACAAGTATGTATATCTTGCCTCATATAAAAAGCCAAAAGAACTTTGGAATGAAGCACAATCATGAATTTAAAACAGCATTTTCCTCTGATTGTACACAGTAGTGTAAACCTATTAAACAATCATTTTACCCAAGGCATCAATCAAACAATCAATCAATTAAATAAGCTTAACACACTGATGCTGATTTGATTTCTCTTTGACATGCTCATACTATTTAAGACCACTTTCCCTAATGATCTTTACTTATAGCTACTTTTACCCCATCCCTTGTATTTTACTCATTCTATTTATAGCAGATGCCCACCCATCAAATGCAACATCATTCCTGAAAAATATGCAGAAAAGGTTTAAAAAGAAAATTGAAACTAAAAAACAAAACCCATCAAATTCCGTCTACTTACAATCAGGTCTCCATTTCAATCGATTGACAACAAGTTCAACATCAGTGTTAAGAAAATCATAAAATGAAGACTATATAATGCATTGAAAAGCATCCAAGAGATGCATGCATGTCAAACTCATTTTTTTATAAACTGATCCAAACCATATCATAATCAAACAGATAATCTATCGGCCACATTCAGTAGAAGCCAAAATAAAAAAATATGATCGAATATATTTGCTCAAGGTAGCACATGAATAGATTAGATGGTTTGTACTAGTCTTTTTCATCTTTTATTTTGAGACATATCTGCAAACTAAATATCTTTTCTAGAACAGAGGGAAAAATAAACATAAATCATGCTTGTTGATGGCCATGATGTATATGGCTTCAAAAGCTGACACTTTTTTTCCATTCCAATCCAAATCCATCTGAATTGAATGTTTCAGATTTTCCAAAATCCTTCTTCAGTAACCTCATCTAGCTGCAAATTTCTCAAACTTTGGCAGTCCAGAGCATCTTGCACAATGTATACAGCAGTTTCACACAATCAGTCTCTGCCAATTACTGATGTATACTTGGAAGCTTGCAGACTTGCACCAGAAGCATGGAGTATTATTCCATATACTAAATGGTAGAGAAATCAGCACAAGCACCACAAACAAGGGCAGGGGTGTGTGTGCGCGCGCACAGACACACACACAAGCAAATATGCTCAAGCGTGCACACACATTTCTATTTGCATTCAAGGTTCCTTCTGTAGATCTTCATGGACACCCAATACCATGGGCTCGGTTTCTAGCACCTAGTATGTTAAAAGCAAGAAAAAGGATCCTAAAGCACAGACAACAATATGCAGAGGACAAACTTCATTCCACACAGTACCAACTAGGACCAGTAAAATTTCATGACGGTTCATTTTAAATCCCGAAAGTGCTTCTGTAATACTAGTAAAATAGAAACAGTTCAATTTCACGAAGGTTAACATTCCAATCTTAGCTTCCCGAAATAAGCACCAAACTAAAAAATCCATTTCTACACAAAAACTTTGAAACCCATATTCAGCAAAAGGGTACATGAAAACCAGAAAACAAAATGTTCAAGAATGAAGTTTATCACCTGGAAACAAGAAACTATAATATTTAGGGTCCCTTTAGTTATGAAAATAAGATTTCTAATTTAACACAGTTTTACAAAGTTTTGAAAACAAGATTTCTTACTAACTAGTTATACATCAAACTATTCACAAAGAAATTTTGGTAACTAAACGAACTATTAAAGTCTAAACCCAAAAGAAAGACAATGGAAACAAAAAACAAAAAAAAACATGGCCAACCGAAACAACAATTACCCCGGGAACAGTTGTGTCAAACATTTTAGGAGAAGCATCGACCAGGTAAACAACAAACTCCTTGGAGGCCTCCTTTTGCTGCAGATAAAAATTCAAAGAAAGGGAAATCACAACCAAACACCAACTTTACAAGCGAATGGACATTAGAATGAAACGAAGGGAAGCAGAACCTCGAAGAACTCGTTATCTGGGTCGTCTTCTTCGTCTTTGAAAACGTCATCTGGATCGACATCAACATCCATTTTTCTGAGCTCCAGAAATTGAGTTGGAAGAGAAGAGAAGAGAAGAGAGCCGCGTTAAAAACGATTTTCGAAATGGCGGTCAAGTTCAGTACTGGACAAGCTAGAACTAGAAGAGACCAGTGTTTCTTTTCTTTTCGTCGGGTAATCGTGGACCGGTCAAGTCGGGTCGGGTCGGGTCGGGTCGGGTTGAACCAACCGCGCGTAAAATCGGGCGGGAAAATAGGAGTCGGCGACTTGAGCATTGACCAAGAGTGACCAAGAGAGAAGTTGAAGAGCCCAAATGCAAGTTGTTGGCACTTTGGGTTTAACTGTTTTAGCCATTATCTTAAGAGTCCGTTTAGTTACTAAAACTTTCATTTTAAAATTTCTTTATAAATACTTAAATATATAATTAACTATTCTTTTTGTTTCGGAATTATTAAAATATTTTTTTTATTGTTTCAAGTTGCAGTGTTTAACTCAAAATTTAACTAAGAAAAATAGTGAAAATAAAATATATCTAGAAAGATTAGATTGCAAATTATGAGAAACATATGAATCATTTAACTTCACGTGTCTATGACTTTATAAAAATAAATTATAGATTAAATACTGTGAAAACAGTAAAGAAACGTTTCAATAATTCTGGGACGGATAGAGTATTAAGTAGAGAAAAACTTGTTTTCAAAATTCATATGTTAAAATAAAAAACATTGTTTTTTTTTTCTCCATTTTAATATAATAGTTTTCAAAATTTTGAAAACAAGGCTTTCTATTACTTAATCACTAGCTATATATCCAAATACTTTCTTCATCCGTCATTAATTGAACCATTTATTTTCACTGTCTCGGAGTATTTAATCTATAATTTTTTTTCACGAATCTTTAAACATTTTAAGTTAAATCATTTATATGCATATCATAATTTGTAATATGCTTATTCTAAATATATTTTTTGTATTTTTTTTTTAATATTTATCTTTTTTTAAATATTAAGTTTTGAAACATCAAAGTCAAACGGTTCAATTATTGGCGGACGGATAGAGTATTTACAAAGGAAATTAGAACGAGAATTCTAGAAAAAATTTATAACTAACGGACCACAAATGTTTCATTTAGGAAAATTATCAATAACCTCGTGAGGTTATGTCTAATCTCCACTATATCCCTGCATTTTCAGAATTCTTGAAAAAACCCTCTAAGTTTTGATGAAATATACAAAATTCCCTAGATTAGACCTTCGCAACATCTTTTGTTAGTCTTTTAGGTTTAGTTTTGAAATTTTGATTATAAACTGTTCTAATCCTAACAAATATATCCTACTTAACTTAATACTTTACAATTTCACCGTCTCTCCTCACATCAACCCAACACTTCCAACCAATCCAATATGGATGGTGTCGAGGAACGTAATTTGGAGAAGAAGCGGATGATTGCTTGATGTTGCTATCCAAGATCAGAGATGATGGCGCCAACAGTTTCTTCCAGCGTAAGACCTACGGAAAGTAGTTCATGTCTTTCCACGTGCTCGGCGATCTGCTAATGTCAAAAATCAGACTAGGCAAATAATATTTATAAGTTCGACTCTTCTTCAAGTGTAAGGTTGTAATTGTAGTAGGATGAGTGAGATCGAACCCAAGGGATTGTAATGACAATTAATGATAAACATCTAAGTGCAATATTTTTGGTATTTTTATATTTAGAACAATCAAGATGTGATGAAGTGGTGAACAAATCGTAACCCAA
>JBBYHH010138434.1:0-14346 GCA_038382905.1 Daphne laureola
ACTATCACAATCATAAATAAACTTTACCATGTCATCATACCTTATAGTGAGTCATGTATAACATGGTAATCTTAGGATCAAAGAATATTATGGGTGCCATTCCTTTCGGTATTTCCGCCTCCTTCGCAATCTTTCACAAATAAAACATCTACAATAAAAATAAGGTGTTTTGTTCATTTCTTATAACTATAAAAAAAATTCATTCAACACTACAAACAGCGTACCTGTAGAAATATTGTGCATCCGCCAACCTGGTCGACCTGCTTCTGTCTCTAATTATCCCCTCTATCATTGACAAACTTCTCAATGTTTTTAACCAACTTATTAAATGCATAACGCGCCCAACATTTCTTCACGCCATTAGCGCAGTCCACAACAACCTTCAAAAGGCTGCTTGTCAAACCTTTGCTCTGAGGTGGACAAACAACTATCATCAAAGCCAAAAGATCGTATGCTATACGAACTATCATCTTGTTGTTTCTAAAAGATAACACTTTCTGTACTGCTTCATGGGTAACGATGAAGCGTTTAAACTTGTTTTCAAGAAATGCACCGCATATTTCTTCCGCGGGCTTCATGTTCTTCATTACTCTGATATCCTCATCACAATCTTCGATACCCATTATATCCAAAAAGTCCTCCTGTGTGAGTCTATAACTGCGCCCATGGAATGATAGGCTGGAGTTTGAAATGTTCCATGCATTAAGCAAGTCCTTTATTAGACTTCTATTTGTAGCATCCCCCTTCAAACCAAGGAGACTCCTAAAAGGACTATTGTCTATCATGCAACGGGTCTCTTCAGTTAACCCACTAACTCTGCTGATAAATGTCCTAAATTGGCATTTCAATACTACCATCGTGCTGCCAACTCCACCATCAGTGTCATCACCCTAACACAACTTTTCCCCAGCTCCCATGTTATTCCAAACATCCTTAATACTTTCACCTTGATTTAAACTGACAGCACCAGCCTTCAACCTCACCATAAAATCTCTCCTACAACATATATATTTACTCACCTACTGTTCAGAGAATCAAAATTAAAAAATCCACTAGTACTATCAAACTTACTGAAAGGTGTTCCATCCATTGACACTAATCTTAGTGCCACTCCTCCCCTTTATAAGATCATCACTGCTCAGAATACTGATTAAAGAAAAAGTGTAATATTTTCATCATACAAGATCAAAAAATGATTATCAACAAATTTAGAAGAGGAATAAGAAAATTATCAAGTAAAGTAAATGTTTTTATACAATCTAGCGCCTGTTTTCTTCCAAATGACCAACAAAATGACCGTAAGATTGGTCAATCAACAAACGAAACTGTGGGAATGGGGCCTAAAGATTCTTCTCGACGCATTATGGGGGTATGAAAGTAGTCGTTGAGACATATTAGGGGTGCTAAAATGAGCTGCAAAAAAAACTACATACATTGTCACCATAGGGACGTCTTCAACACTCTTCCGCTTACTCGTGCTTGCAGATGTTCGAATTCCACTTCAACCATTCATCCATAAACTAATTAACCCTAACAGTTCAAGGGTTACAGTATCAGAAATCAAACTCAAGATGCACTCACACTCTGTCAAATGCTATGGGAAACGTCTCTCTCTCTCTCGTACAGCTGATTCAAAGAAACACGAAAGGAAAGCTCCTAAACAAATTTTGAAGGTCTGCATTCGATCTTATGGAAATTGAAGTGGGAAACTGAAGTGAGAGGAGTAGTGGGAATGAGAAGTTGATTTGAGTTCCTAACAGGGTACGTGTTCACAAACAACATTCTAATTTTAACGTTAAATAAAAAAATGATGACGTTTTGTTTCATCGTGTACAACATAGATCCTAAAAGTGGTGGCGGGCCATTCAGCTGGCCCTAACATGGGTCGTCCACTGTCATTAGGGTCTGAAAATGTGTTGCTGGAGTCGGCGGCCAATGAATGGGTCCGCCAAATGGCCACGGACTACTTAATAGGTACCAAATATGACCCGTGACCACTGAATTGGATCCTCAAAACAGCCGCGGACTACTTCATAGGTACCAAATATCACCCGTGGCCACTGAATTGGGTCCTCAAAACAGTCGCAGATTACTTCAAAGGTACCAAATATGACCCGTCGCCACTGAATTGGGTCCTCAAAACACCCACAGACTACTTCGTAGGTACCAAATATGACTTCATGGCTAACATTATGGGCCTTACAAATTCGGCTTCTATAAGGGGTCTAAAAATGCGTCTGGTTAAATAACAAAGCAGACCATCCGTGACTCAGTGACCACTTACTATAAAGTCAATAAAAGTCAAAATGTGCCGGCGGCCTATGTTTGGGGTCCTTAAGAAGTCCACCGACCATCATGTCCATTTATGGACTCTAAAAATCCTCCAGAACATCATTTTAGGTGCTTCAGTGTTCTCCATCGGTGAATTTCTGGTACCAGAGTGTTCACCAGTGACCATCATCTAGTAAAATTCACCCATTGTTCCAATATTTTTAATTTATGCAAATCAAACTCTAACATTTTTTTTCCTCCATACTCACCATTTTCTTTAACATGACAACTCACTTCACACCACTGCTCCTCTCACTTCTCCGATACTTCGCCGCCACCAAATCGAGTTCATGGTCGGAAAATGGACGAACAACAGCTGGATTTGAGGCCTATTAGACTAGGAAGTAGGAGAGCTCGATCTTTGAAAAGTAAAAGCGGGATACTGATCAGATCTATTTGGAAAGAAAGACTCATTTGCACAACCTATCCACCGTTTCGCAGGCCAACACTAATGGCACAAACGTCAACAGATTTTAAAAAAACGTGTTTTCTCTAACTAAAGTTCCAAATTTTCCCTAATTGGAACGACGTCGAGAAAGGGAGCAAAAACAACATTCACAGCAGAAGCAAGTTCTGCCAGCCCACTCGTTCTGCGAGTAAGAGATAAAAAATCAGGTCTAAAATAAACCCACAGACCCGAAAGACCTTACAAAGATCGCCTTCGATGTCGCCATTAAATTCATGAAGCAGAGATGAAGTCAGAGACGAGTGAGAAGCTGGAAAAAAAAAGTTACGAGGATAGTGGTGGCGTTGGAGACTTCTAAAAAGCTGATGAACTTTGTAAAAATTATGGGATTATGGAGTTAAAATGTGTAATTTATTAAGGATAAAAGGTTAAGTTGTAAAAAAAAAAAATTCACTATCTCAACTACCTGAGATTATACACTGTCTCGGAATAGAGAGGTCTCTAAGTTCTAGAGAATAAGAATTTTTTTTTTAGAATTTGAAAATATGTGTTTTGATTGATGAATGAGATGTATGTTGAGAAATTTAAATAAAATTTTATTTTATAAAGAATTGATGATAAATTAATAAATTTAAGGTTATTTTGTGTATTGGAAATTAAAAAGGTTTGAATTTTTTTTCCCAAAAACTTGTTGAAATGAGGGTAAGAGAAGTTTTAGGATTTTGGAAACAATTAAAAAATAAAAATTAAAGGGTATTTTTTTCTTGTGTTTAACCAGTAAAGCGCCAAACTATTGATTGAAGAACCCTGAAAACCGAGACAATGGGTATCCTATCATTGCAGGCGAGTAGCATTAACTCTGTTTCACTCTCTTGCACTGTCAATTGGTACCGAATTTCGTAGCTGCAAAGTCATGTCAATCCGATGCATACGATAAAAATTCTAACTTGAACCTCCATGATCTCTCTCCTAAGGAAGCTCCCGCTACCTCGATCCTCACTTCACGTTCAATCTTTCTCGAAACTCATGGACTTCCTGGCGTGTTCGTCGGAGAGGTTGTCGGCCTTGGCTCAGCAGCTGCGGCTCTACACTCCGCCACCGTCTTCTCTTCTCGACGACGCTGATGGGAATCAAGTTGGGTTTCAAGAATCCGTGACCCCGATCCCTAAGGACCCTGTTGGATTTAGACCCAAGAGAGCTGCGGTCTTGATCTGCCTCTTTGAAGGAGATTCTGGGGAGTTGCGCGTGATTTTGACCAAGAGGTCTTCTGGACTCTCCACTCACTCGGGTTCGTACTGGTTTTGTTGTTCCTTTCTTAGGTTTATGAGAAAATTGATTGAATTGGAATCTGGGCTATCTGTTCATGTTGCTTCTATACTAGCAGGTAGAAAAGTCTTCTGTTTTAAATGATAAAAAATGGAACTTGTGTATTGCATATCTGCATTGATAATATTTTTCAGTTAGTTTTCTCAATTTTTCCTTTCTTCAACATTTCTGTAATATTTGGGGTACGTTTAGTTGTGAAAAAGTTTCTAAGTCTTTGTGAATGTTTGATGACTAATTTTTAAGTGATGGAAAACCTTGCAAACTTTGAAAAACTCTAGTATTAAAATGGAAACCTTCCAAACAAGGTTCACTAATTTAATACTAGAGTTTTCTAAAATTTAGAAAACAAGATTTTCCATCATTTAATGTTAGTTATATGATCAAGCATGTACAAAGGAAACTTGGAGAAGAAAATTGAGAAACTTTTTCACAACTAAACAGACCTTTGGGAATCGAAGGAGAGAAGGTTGTTAACATAATTTTTTATTATAATAATGGTAAGCTTCTTCAACTTTTTAAACCAATGGAGTCCTCAAGTGTTGGGGTTAATTAGATTTGGCGTATTAACAGTACAACATAAGTTTGAATTTTCTAACTTAAAGAACTCATTTAGCACATGCTTTGCTGTTTTCACCTTGCTCATTGACTTATCTCTATACTCCGGGATGCAGGGGAGGTTGCATTGCCTGGTGGAAAAGCTGAGGAAGCAGACAAAGATGATGCGGACACTGCAACGAGGGAGGCGAAAGAGGAGATCGGGTTAGATCCTTCGTTATTGAACATTGTCACTTGTTTAGAACCATTTCTGTCAAAGGTGAGGGAATTGTTCTCACTTTTTTATCATGCACAATCATGTAAATCTGACTCACTTTCTTTGCATAGGTTCTTATTATATGTGGTTTGGTTTATACTCCCTATGTCCCGTAAAGATTGTATGTTTTTTTTGCCATTTTCACAATATTTAATTTACGATTTATTTTTATGAATTCAAAGACATGTAAAGTTAAATGATCCATATGTTTTTCATAATTTGCAATCTAAACTTTTTAGATATTTTTTTTTGATTTTTTCTCACTATTTATCTTAGTAAAATTTTGAGTCAAACACTGCAGCTTGAAACATTAAAGTCAAACACAACAATTTTTATGGGACGGTGGGAGTTATTTTTAACGTTCCTAGCACATGCTCATCAAGTTGTTGATTCTGCTCTGGTTGTACTTCTAATTCATGAATTTGTTCGGTGTTTCTTAAGTGGTTTAGCTGCTTATAGGGTAATAGTTGAGAGGAAAACTGCAAGTATATGGTTTTCTTTAACAGCTTGATGTAAAGTGTCTCATTTGTTTTATTTAGGTTCTAGGTGCTGAATGTCGAACTTCTGGCATGGAAAACCATTTCAAAAGAAATATTGTCAGCTAAATTGTCCAGTACTGTTTTTCATGCAAGTTTGTAAGTAACACAGAAATTAGTACCTCTAGTATCGTCAGGAAAAAAGTTGTCGTGATGCTAAGAATCAGAACTAATACCAAATACAGAAGAAAACGGATTTGTGTAATTGAAGTATCATGTTATAAGTATATTCTTCAGAGTTCCATTTATAAAAAAAGATTCACAGCTAAATAACAACCGCAAATGATCTGGACCATCTGGTGCAGTTTTTCACAGTTACAACCTCCAGTTCATTATGAAGACATATTTTCTGATCCCCTGTATGTAATTAGCTCCGTATGCATCTGATTATGATGGAACCTTCTATTTGTAACCAATTTGTACTGATTTACTTTTCAGCACCTGCTCCGGGTAATTCCTGTTATAGGCTTACTTACTGACAAGAGAGCGTTCGAGCCTACTCCAAACCCTGCTGAAGTAGAGGCTGTATTCGACGCTCCCCTGGAAATGTTTCTTAAGGTTTCCATCTTTGAACTTCAGTAGACTGTAGTGTTGTTGAATGTACCTTCTAGAATAGGTGTTACTGAATCTGGTAGTTTATGTAAAATTTGCATGTCTTTTTTCTTTTCCGCTTCAGGATGAAAACCGAAGAGTAAAAGACACAGAATGGTTGGGAGAGAAATTTCTTATTCACTCATTTGACTATGAAGTAAACAATCAGAATTATTTGATATGGGGTTTAACTGCTGGGATATTGATAAGGGCTGCCTCGGTAGTGTACAAGAGGCCGCCGGCTTTTCTCGAGCAGAACCCAACGTTCAAGTTTTCTAATCTTGTAAGCAAAGATATGACCATTTGATGAAGTTCGTGAAGAACAGCGTTGAATTGGTGATTCAGATAAGTGACAAAATCAACCAACAGCTTTTGGAAGTGAATGTACTGAATTGCAAAGATGCTTATGTTGTCAGCTATGCCCATATTTATTCCAACTATTTGTTCTTTTACATAAAGGGTTGATTAAAGTGTATCATTTTTACCTGAAGCCTTTCTGCTTAGCACATGCGGAGTATTCTTTAACTTGAGAATTTTAATTGTGTTTTTGCTAGAATTTGTGAAATTCATAATGCTGTTTCCTGCTGTTTACTTTGTCAATTCGTTGCAGCTGATTAGTTCATGATTGAAGTTGTATACTCTGGTTCTAAATATGCATTGAAGTTTATAGTGATGTTTTGACTAACTGGATGCATTAGAATTTGAAAGGAAGTACATGTTTGCAAGCTGACAGTCTCTATGAAGTTCCAGTCACTGACATGCTGGAGGAGAACCGCTCGGTTTGTTGAAAGTGCTGTTGGGTAAGGAGACGGATGGATGAACTCAGGAGTGAGGACTTTTCTCTTCAATGGCCTCATTGTTCTCGAACCTTTTCACTCAAGGTAATACATCCTCTATCCTACAAAAATTTGTACCTATCCCATTGGGAATTGGGATGTTCGTGCTACCACTATTAATTACGGGACTGCCACTGTTTATTACGGGATGTGATAATCTGTAATTAATAGGAGTGCCATCAACCAATAATGACATACCACGCACGTATATGCAGGAAGAAGGACTTCCCTCAATCCCGGGTAGGAGCAAAAAAAATTCCTTTTACTTTCTTCCCTCAAGTCTTCTACACACCTTAATCGCTAGTCAAACATATCAATTACTATTAGTCAAAAATGTTTTGGTTTTCACTTCGGAGGGTTGGAAACTGAGATTGGCTGGATGAGGAAACACCCAGCACAGGTAGTAAGTTGATGAAGTAGTTACATAAGGACGCATGAAAAGTTTCTGGGTTTAATGACAGCTCAAACTTTAGTCTGTTAAATTACTGGTGTGTGAAACTTCTCACTTCTTTTCGTGCCATGACTCCTTTCTCAGATTGCAGGTCCATTAAGTTGAGGAAGGAACACACGCCTTCCTAAGCTTGGTCATTTCTGGATTTCTCCGGTTTGGCTGCTACTTTAAAGCTCGAGCACTGGACTGAACATGCATGGCGATGCAGCCATTGTCCCGGTTGCCTGATCACAGCAGCAGAGATTTCACCGTCCTTCAAATATTGATCAAGTATGCATAGTTTACTATTTCAGTCAGTAAACCTCGCATGCTTTCACCTTGTTTCACTCGCAATAAGTTGCGTTTCTGATATACTCCCTCGGTTCTCAAATAATTGATCAATTTAATTTTCATGTTTCAAGATTCAATGTTTGACTAAAATCTTTATAAATCCCCAAAAAATATATTTAGAAAAAGTATGTTGTAAATTATGATACGTATATGAATTATTTAACTTTAAGTATTTAAACATTCATGGAAAAAAAATCATAGATTAAATTTTGTGAAAGAGCAAAAACAAATGGATTAATTGTTTGAGTACCGAGGGAGTATAATTGTGCATCTAATAACAATGCATTATGACTCACTTGGCTCTTGGCGAATGCAGCTAATGCTTTGTAAACCTTACACCAGACTTCAACAGGAACTTCTTGAAGTCACTTCCATTCCATATGAAAAGCTGTTTCGAAATGCGCCCAGGCTGCTTCTCATTTGGTTCAAGGCCCTTCTCAAGGCTTAGGTTGCGGAATTCTTGGAATTCTTGGACCCACAAACTCTTACATCTTCCGAACTGTTGACTGTAACCTGACTCAGGCTAGAAGCCAACTCTGCCGTTGCTATGGACTGGGTCACACGCAGATGGTATGTTGCCCTGAGGATGAGGGAGCGAGTCGAGTCTATCTGAGTTCGACGAGGTTGGGAATGAGGCCTAGGCAGGAGAGGTGATGATTGAAGAAGGCGGCGGCGGAGAGGAGGATGCGATGGTTGTCTTGGATTTTGACCTGCATTGTTTGGTTATGGTTGGTGGTGGAATCCGTGGCGCTAGAGTGAAGTGAGAGCTTACCTAACGAATTTGGCTAGAGAGGGAGGAAGCTTGAAGTGCAAGTTAGGAAGGGAGACTTGTGCAAATAGCTTCACCCGTTTCGCACATTCTCGCTCAGAAATGCTAGCAACACTCGCTCATTGCTGGCTACACAGAATAACTTTTTCCAATACACAGTTTTTTTAACCCCCTTTATGAGAAATTTAGAAATATATGTTTTGATTAATGGATGAGATTATGTGAATAGGAAAATTTCTAACTTACGTGAACACACTTAAGGGATATGTGACAAATGACCAAACCTTTCTCTGCTACTGTTGTTTTAGATTTGTTAGGGGCAATGGCTAAGCCATGAATTTTTTTTCAGGCTGACGAGAGTCCAGTATAAAGTTGTGGAAGTTTTACAAATTATCATTAAAAAATAGATAAGTTAATTGGGTAAAGTTAGTGCAATCAAATAAGATAATAAAAGAATAAGATAACCATTGTGTGGATGGAATAATTGGAATTAAATAAAATAATAGTAAAAGAATTTGATCTTTTATTTGATAACAATGTGGTGTGTAGTCGTTCTTTCAAATCAGAAACTTAAAAAGTAAGAAGAAAGATATTCATAAATTCTAAATCGGTAAATTTATTTGAAAAAGTCACTAAATAAGGAAACATTGTGAGCATTGAGACACATCTCACAAAGGAAAATGTTGTTATAAGTGAATGAAAACAGTAATTGTTTAGAAAACCTTATTCAAATATTTTAACTCAAACAATTCGATTTAGACAAATTAGAAGTACTCAAATACTTGAGATATAGTATTATATAATAAGTAGTTAGTACTTGATAGAACGTATAAAGAGAAAAAAAAAATCTATTCATTTAATTGATATACTATTCTCTTTGTCGGCTCTTATTCAGCGTTTATTTGTTAAATTATTTTCTCATTCTTTCTTTACTTTTTTATAATTATTTTTCTTTCTACCTTATGCTCTTGATGATACTTTCAGCTATTTTTATTGTTCTTATACACTCTTCAGGGTGTAATGTCCAAATTAGATAGAATTACACTACGTGGGGAAGAGGCCGTATACCGTGGTCCAAAGCGCGGTTGCGCCGTGGTTGCAATCGCGGGAGAGACCGCTGTAGGCGCCGCGGTAAATAAGGGCGCGGTAAATGCCCTACCGCATGTTAGGCCGCGGTAGCTACTGCGGTCCACCACGCCTAGGGCCGCGGTAGAAGGCTGACATGCTTGTCATAGGCCTGACACCATTTACTGCGGTCTCAATTGCACTCTGCGCCGCAGTAAAGGGTTTTTAAAAAAAAAATAATTTATTTGCATTTAAAATTATTTTGGAATTAAATTTTAATTAAATTAATATTTATAATTAAATATTTAATTGCAAAATTGAAATTTATATATACAAAATTATTAATTGATAACTAAATGATAGAAAAACCTAAAAATTATCATTTTTTGGATTGTTCTCTCGATTATTATTGTTTAGATAATCCATAAAATCATTGTCAAAACCAACTAAATTGTCAAAGAAACACGGCATGGGCTGGATCTGCGGGGTTGGCTGGATCTGCGGAGTGGGCTAGCGGGGTCTACATCGGTGGAGCCGGCCGATAATCCTTGTCAGGATGCACGAAGGTGGGACCCTTGTTGAGGTCTGGCCGCTCAAACCGAGGAGGCTCGAATCGAGGGGGACGGAAAGGAGGCTGACCTGATAATCCAGCAACCAAGTGTGCTAGCATGTCAGGTAGTCGGATGTACCCACCTCTATACACTACCCCCAGATGTTGCTGACGACCGTCTCGAACGAACGCGTCGCTTCGCCCCTCCATGCCTCCATCCGAGCCTCGAGATCATGATCAATCCGACGCTCCTGCTCACGCTCACGCTCACGGGTATGCTCATCCTCAAGTGTCACGACCCGGTTTCTGAGATCACGAATCTCCTCCATTTCTCGATGACGCTGCTCCTGCAAACGAAACACTTCCTGAAATTTAAGATATAAAAAATACTACATTTCAACTTACAATGTTTTATTAAATTATAAAATATTAAAAAAATTATTTGAATTACCTGAGACGGCGGAGGTGTCTCAAATAGCTCGGGTCGGGCAAGCTGTGGTGGGACACCGACCCAACGCCCTCGCGTGGGCTGACCGACGACAGACCGGTAAATTTTGTCATCAAGATGCGAGAATGGCCCATCTAGTCCATACTTGTCACCACCGCCCCGTCCGCACTCGGCCCGACGGGAAGCAGTCGCGGGGTCGACGGGGCCGCGGTAAGCTAGACGATCCATACCTGCGTGGCACAACTTACTAGTGGGTAAATTCTCATACAAGTCCCTGTAAAACAACGCAGCAATAGCAACATAAACACTACTGAGCTATTGTACCTGAGGTACAAAATACTACTGGCCGGGCAGAACTCTACTCCGCGGCCCCAGGACCTGAAGCTCCTGAAATGTTAAAAATAAGGGGATGAGTTTCCGAAAGAACTCAGTAAGGGTGCAGGTAGAAGTAATGGTTTTCTTCAAGCTTTAACCTGCAATGACAATCTTAGAGTGACAACACAAATAACATAAACCATAATCATATAATACACTTCAATAACCTCATATCCAACCCACACATCATGACGGCCTCCCTGTGGTTCATCCGTAGAACCACAGTAGGAGTCTTCTACACATACACACAATCCACATCCGCATGGTACCAGTGAGGGCCTAGGACCCTTAACCGTCATCAAACAATCCCCATCGTGCTCATGGTGACGCACGGAAACTACATCATCCTCGTGCTCGTGGTGACGCACGGAAACCAAACCATCATCGTGCTCATGGTGACGCACAGAACCAAACCATCATATCAGAGGGTTTGTGATCATGATGACTCACAGAACCAGTCCCTTCGTGCTCGTGAAGACGCACGGAAACCAACCATACCATGTCATACACAAGGGCTCGGTACCACTCGGACATCCGGAACCATGACATGTTGTGTAACTCACACTATGTTAGAGGTCACGAAGACTCAAGAACCGCAACACATGTCTCAATACTCATCGGGTTCAGTGATCACGAAGACACATGAAACCATTGCACAATCCTTAACCTGCACACCCCTATTTCTACCATGGAACTACTCTTAGGATCAACTATCGAGATCTAGGACTGAAGTCAGAGATCAAGGTCAAAGACTAATCTCAACCAACCTACATGGTGCTAACCAAATCTTAATACACACCCAAGAAGGTTGAACCTTTACCTGGAAGCAATAGCAATAGCGTTCCCTCAAATTACTTTTGGAAGCTTCAATACTTGATGCAAATCACCAACTTCAATCAATACCTAGCAATTCCAAATACCAATGCACATATAAGTCATATATCTAGGTACAATACCAATTATGTACTAACATTACACTTCCTTTTATGCAATTTCCAAATATCCCCTTTTTCCATTTTGGATTCATTCCGCAAAAGTTAATCAAACCTTGCCCAAAACCACTATAACTTCATACGCATGTTTAGTGAGCTATTATAAGTCCATTCATGCACTAATAACATAATTTCCCTTCATATTCCAATATTTCACAAAATGATCCAACTTCATAATTATCCAATAACCCTATGTTACACCATGATTTGAAACTCATTCCAAGTATTAAGGTTTCTTAATAAAACCATATAAACACCATGGAATCAACAATTCACCCAAGAAAAACACTTTAATCTTCGACCAAAAATTCTATGGTGATTGCCTTAGGTTCTTGATTTAGCCATAATTAGGCATTAATCCAAACATTAATGTTATCCCAAATACACCCAATTAGACAAATTTAACCTCAATTTAACAATCCCCTAACAATCCTCACATCAAAGCTCATAAACCCTAAAATTAGAATTCAACCAATTCATGAGCAATTGATGTTGTAAAATATGTTCTTCACCCAAAATCATCATTAGAACATGTTTACCACTCCATACTCATCAAGAAACTTCAGAAATCTTACCTCAAATTCAGACCCAAATCCAAAATTCTTCCAAAATGTTGAGTAATTCAACTTTCACCCGTACAATCTTCACTTTTGTTGAGAATCTCGCATGGGGTAAGGTTTCCCTTCAATTCTTGGCAAACTTTGGGTGATTCAAGGGTTTGGGAGAGGTTGGGGTTGTGTTCTTCAAGGGCTGGAGGTTGAGGGTAAGCTGAAAAAAATGTTAAACTCCTCAGATTTTCGAGCTTCAATCCCATTTATTTTTCTATACACGGATACTAGGTGATCGCCTAGAATTTTTCTCGGTCGCCTGGTCCCTCGCCTGGCTCCCTGTCCTTTACACCCAGGGGTCAGGCGATCGCCTACGAGGATGGTCTGCTCGCCTGGCCGGTTGCCTGGACCCCTGCCCATTTCATGTCTGGGGGTCAGGTGATCACCTGCCAGAAGCGCATCTCGCCTGGCTGGTCGCCTGATCCCCTATCCATTTTTGATTTTCACTTTCGATCCCCAGGCGATCGCCTGCCATTTGGCACGCTTCACCCGGGGGTTCGCCTGAACACCTCAAAACCTAAAAAACCTGTTTCCTTCCCGCACACTTAACCAAAACACTCAAAACAAGATCATTCAACAATATACTTCAATAACATACCAAATTCACACAATAAACAATAACTTAAACACCATTTAAATCCAGAACTAAACAAACACAATCCTTTACCTTAAACCTTGGTGGCGAAATAACTAGTCCATCCACCAATTTCCGTTAATGAATCATTGCCGGATTAGCGTGGGTGTAACAATTCTCCCCTCTTTAAGACTCTTGGCCCTCCAAGAGTTCCTTCAATCTTTGATACTCCTGAGGATAACGATCAATCATGTATCTCTCCGTCTCCCAGGTTGCTTCTTGGTCAGAATGATGATACCATTGAACTTTGACCATGGGAATCAACTTGGTTCACAGTTTTCGAGTGTCCC
This sequence comes from Daphne laureola, assembly GCA_038382905.1. NCBI lineage: Eukaryota > Viridiplantae > Streptophyta > Magnoliopsida > Malvales > Thymelaeaceae > Daphne > Daphne laureola. The sequence continues at coordinate 13,350 of JBBYHH010138434.1, forward strand.
TTGCTAATAGCACGATTGGCACCTCTTGATAAGACAAATCGGGTTCCAATTGCACTTCTTCCACAGGAATTGTCTGTATTGGGTCACTGATACATGTTTTTAGCATGCTTACATGGAATACATTATGTATCGCTGACATGCTCGGTGGTAGTGCTAACTGATAAGCCACTTTGCCAACACGTTCTAAAGTTTTGTACGGGCCAACATACCTCGGTGCTAACTTACCTCTCTTCCCAAATTTGACTGTTCCTTTGATCGGTGCTACTTTTAACCACACTTGGTCACCCACTTGAAATTCTAAGTCACGATGCCACTTGTTGGCATATGCAGTTGTACGATCTTTCATAGCTTTCAGTTGTGCTTGAATTTTCTTTATCATTTATGTGGTCTCTTCGACCACTTCTGGTCCCAATTCAACCCTGTCCGATGCCTCAGACCAACAATGGGATGTCATACACCTCCGACCATATAACGTTTCATATGGTGCCATCTTGATTGTACTTTGATAACTATTATTCTACGAGAACTCAATCAATGGAAAATGTAGGTCCCAATCACCTCCAAAGTCAATTGCACAACTTCTCAACATCTCTTCCACAATCTGGATCACTCGCTCTGACTGCCCATCGGTTTGAGGATGATAAGCTGGTATTAAATGAAGTCATGTGTCGAATGCCTTGTGAAATGCATTCCAAAATTGTGTGGTGAACCTTGGGTCTCGGTCCGATACAATAGAGTCCGGTACTCCATGTAATCGCACTATTTCCTTGATGTACAGGCGAGCAAGCTTATCCAAAGAGTCTGTTATCTTAATGGGTAAGAAATGAGCACACTTAGTTAATCGATCCATAATAACCCATATTGCATCATGACACGCCTTATTCGGGGGTAAACTAGTCAGAAAATCCATTATCAGGTTGCCCCACTTATGAACGGGAATGGGTAGTGTTTGAAGGGTTCCCGCTGGTTTCTGGTGCTCAATCTTCACCCTTTGACA
>JBBYHH010138544.1:0-14338 GCA_038382905.1 Daphne laureola
GTTAAGTTAACGTTAAAACTAATAGAATTTTAAGGAAAATGATTTTTTTAGGTACCTAAAATTTTTATTTTATATTATTTGCACCCAAACAATTTAAAACTTAACACTTTTACCAAAACATTTCTGTCCATTCTTCCCATCAATCTGCCACCACCACATCACCACTGTCGCCGCCGTCGACTACCACCGAAAGTTTGAAAATGAAAAAAAAAATACCGGAGCATAGATCGGGGATGAAGGCCGTCGAATCCCGGCCTAGGGCCGCCTAAACGTAGTTGGAGGCCCGCGATTCGCTGCCCGAGGCCGGCGAATCATGGCCCCAGGCTAGCAAATCGCTAGCCCAGGTCATCGATTCGAGGCCTAGGCTAGCGATTCGCCGGCCCCCGGCTGCGTTTCGGCGGCCCTAGGCCGGGATTCGGCAGCCTTCGGTTCCAATCTATGCTCCGACATTTTTTTTTTTCATTTTGAAAATTCTGGCAATGGTCGACGGCCGCGACGCGGCGGTCCGGCGGCGGTGACACTTTACCCTTATTAAAAACTCATATATCTAAATTTAAGGTGAAAATAGTATAAAAGAAAAAGTTTAGGTACCTAAAAAAGTTATTTTTCCTAAAATTTCGTTAATTTTAACATTCATTTAATGATAAAGGACCTGAATCGGATAAAATATGAAATTAAGGAACTAACGATGTATTTTACCCTTTTATAAATTGAAAATAAAAAATGATGAATAACCTATTTGAGATGGAGAAAGTACCCACTAAGTCTAAAAAAAACCTGATATATTTTTCATTTTTAGTTGTTCGACAGAAACCAACATGTTTCCGTTTTAGTAAAAAAAAACCACACTTGTACTTTTTTACCCTCGCTTCACCGTAGTACTACAAACTATTTTTATTTTATAGTATATTTTACTTTATTACTTTCAAAGATGTATTTAACAACAACCTTCTAAAAATAATTTTTACATTTTAAAAAATTATCAATGGCTAGTTTTTCATCATTAATTATAGCTATTTAATTTTGATCATTGAAAAATTATTCAAAATACTAAAATTACTTAAAATAACTATTCCCGAACGGGACCTAAATCTTCACAAATTGACTAACCTTAAAGTTGTAGTTCATACAATTTTAACGTCTCAATTGTTGAAATGAATAAACTAAATTCATTTTTATTTTCTTCAAATGTGTCTTCTGAATTTATTCATGTATTTGCTAGGTGAATTTGTAGAACAATTAATCAAAAAGAGGTCTGTGAAGAACTGTAAATAAAGATCATGCTCATTGGCATTGCCCTAAACAGAGGCTGAAAAGAGGAGGATTTTCCTCTTCTTCTGTGGCGAAAGAGATTTACACCAGTAGCAGCAGCAGCAGGTTTAAGCCTCAAATCCATTGAACACAAAAGTGTTGATGGTCTTAAATCTGCAGAGATCTAATCATTCGCCCCAAACAAACTGGAAAATGTTCTTGCTAGCAACAAAGCTAATCACATTGTTACTCTGCTTTCTAAGGATATCTTCCTGTGCACCTACATCACCATCCTTGCCAACAGTGTAAAAGAGATACAGTTAGTAATCATAGACCAAGAGACAAATAATCTTAAAGAAATCGAAAGGTTTCTACTTTATTACCAAATTGTCCTATACAGTGGGAAAACTTAGCACATGCATATGAAATTCTTAAACTTCCTCCCATCAAAAACATCTTTTGTTAATTCCAAATAGCCATGTTAGTGCGCAGGGCCAACCTCCCATCGTATTATGTCGCGAAATGCATACAATTCATGGAGGTTAACAAGCAAGTATGATGCTTCAAAACAGAACTTTTAAGGATGATACTTGGGAACTCAATTTGAATAACAAACTATTTCGAGGAAAATAAAGTCCACAACGTAAGTACTCAACGAGGACTCACAAGGAGAGAGTAGGCTTGGGCAAGGGAGAAAAGTGTTGGGTAAAGATCCAGAACAGCTAGCGCTACATCTTCCGTAACTTGTGCTACCTGGATTCAATAGATGTAATAATGAGAGTACAAAGTCAATCTGTTATCACTAATCATCCGCATTTTCGATTTTTTCTTATCGATATATATTTAACACGTCAATGACACTTATCTGAAGAACAACTATACCTGCATTAACTGAGTGGCAAATACGTCTTTAACAGTCATTTTGTCCAATTCTTGACATCTCTTTATGAATTCATTATATGGAGGGCAGATGCCAGCTTTTGACTGATCCTCTGGGGAACATGAATTACAATATTGGGCTATTGCTCGAGTAAGATAGCCATACTTGCGTAAGGTATCGCCCAAGCTGGTAGTCCTCTGCACATCAAATCCCTCCAGAAGTTCAGTTGTGAAACATCTACAAGAGGGAGCGAAAGGGAATATTATAATCAGGAAACAAATCCCAAACAGATCAAGCTCATCTTAAGTAAAAGCAGTGTATTAAAGGATCACGAACAATGTTTATAGTGCGCAAATGAGTGAGATTAAATACTTGTAAAAGATATGGGAGAAAGGGTGACTGGATCTACTAAACCTATTCAGAAGTTAAAAGATATGAGAGCCTTAATCTTCTACTAATGTTCCCACAATGATCATTAGTAGAGTATTTCAGTATCTGCTTACGCTGTTTTAATGCTTTCAGCAGCTTCACACTTATTGGGGTCACCTTCCACAACATAAATCAGCTTCTTGAGTCCACATCTCTACAAGAAGCAAGAAAAAGGAAAACAAATCTATGAGTTGATCCTTGTCAGAACTTCTCATCTTCAGCACTGCAAGCTGAACCTATGCATGCATCTAATGACCTCAAAATTCATATTCCTGTTGCATACCAAGTGAAACAATGATACATGCTTGAGGGGAAGAAACGGTAAAACCAACTGCAGCTTTCGGTGTGCATAAGAAGGCTATGATGAGTTACTCTGTAAAGCAACATCAAAGGAGAAAACCTAGTACTAAGACATATGACTAGAGACAAAAGATTGCAAAAAACACTCCAAGCATAGATGACATATAAACAGTCATCACTAACAATTCTCCTATTCAGACGATTTTCCAAGTTAAAGGCGTCTAAGCAGCATGATTGGTAAGCATCACTTGGGCTTGATTAACCACATGATGAATTCGAGAATCCAAGTGAATTAAACAATTCAGAGTCTTGCAGCATTATTTGCTTCTTGAAACAACTATACTATAGTAATCTTTACATGTTAAAGGTGGGCATTAAAGTTCCAATTAAAAAAAACCCATTTTGGAGCACATTTAAAAGATATTTGACTTGTATCTAAAAAAAAGAGAAGTTAATTTGAATAAGAGTACATACCAGTAGCCTTAGCTTCTGATCTTTGTAGCGATTATCTCGTATGGAACATCTTAAATCATCAACATTCTTCCTTTCCACAATAAAATCAAGAACATATTCAGTGCTGAGATACTTATGGTGAGCTACCCAGATTGCATCTCCAACTGGTAACTGCCTTACCTAAAGCATAGTCATGTTTTCAAGCATTGTCATGACTCATGAGGTGCTAGTGGAATACACAAAACAGTAATGAATCAAATGGAAGTTAACTACATTCAAGCAGCCATCATTGCCTTGTATTTACATCATTGAAATCGCCAAATAACTGATCAGTTGCACACTTGCACTACAACATAACCTTTAAGTGCATAACTATATCAGACATTTTGAGAGCTGTAATGCATGCAACCTTTACAGTAGATAGATAGTACACGTATTTGTAATGCCTTGAAGTTAACATTATTGAACTACCCTTGAAGTTAACATTATTGAACTACCCTGCTCCTTTACAGTAGATAGTATACATATTTGTAATCCATGCCACCATGGTTCTCTTCTAAACTATGTCATGAATGAATAGAAACAAAAACAAAAAAACAAGATTCTAAGGCCTAAAAAGCAGGCAAAAGTGTTGTGCAAATTTTTTCCCCATCATTATGATTAATGGTGGAAACAAGAGGGACAAAAATTAAACCGAATAATGAATGCATGTACTTGTAATTCTAATCCGAAATTATGATTAAGGGTGGAAAGTGGCAACACCGAAAAGGCAAAAAGAAAAAACGAAAAGCTTGCACCAAATAATGTATGTATGTATGTACTTATAAACCACCAAAGGAATGAAAGCTCACATGGATTTTGATTTTGAATTGAGAACAAATGTGGTCAATGATTTTCCTTGAGTTTGACCTGTAAGACACAAGAACGTCAAACTTGACAATTGTACTAAGGTTTTTACAAGTAAGGCTTTTCAATGGAAAAGAAGCAAGAATCAATGATATGAAAATAACGCAAATAAAATTTAGCTTCAACACGAAAAAGATATTCAAAACTACCATAAACCATAATAATGCAACCTACAGCGATTGAAAATCAGAGGTGAATTGAAGTTCCAGTAAGGAATGGAACTGTTTTAGACACAAAATCAATCAAAAAGTGCAGACAACAAAGCTTATGATGTCTTTGTAAGAAACAGGTTGACAACAACACCAAGCATCACCAAGAACTACTGACCCTTGTACAGCAAACTTCTCCCGCTGATCCAAGATTAGAATCACTTCATACACATCGTCAAATCTCTCACCAGGATCCAGAGGTGGCATGCTCAAAAGATTCTCCATTGCCTTCATACTATCTGAACTTGACTTCTGCACATGACAATCATAGAAATTATTATGTGTGAACCATATTAATAAAGTTCACATAAAAATCAAAGTGATGCGGATTATGAAAAATAGAGTCACGATAAGATTGAGAGAACAGGCAATCAACCATGAACAAAGTTTAAGTAGCTAACAGGAAAAAAAAAACATCAGAATTCATGCATTAGACGTAAGATTAACTTCCGCCTGAGGTTATTAAGAAGGGAAAAAGAAAATTAGAATTACATTTTCCAAGCCTAGCACAAATGTTGATGAGTTCATGTACGCAAGCATCAAATTCAATCACCAACTGCAAGTATATGTCCGTCTGAATAATACCACTATGACATCTCAACAACCAAAAGAAACCTTCCAATGGACTAAAGCCTAAGTCAAGTGCAGGTACTGTTAAATAACATACAGGGAGTGTGCAAGCTCTTGGCTGAGACAAGTTAGCCACACTAGTAGAACAGTCGTTGAACCTGTCTCCACCATTACAAGCTGGTTTCACCTCATTTCTCGAAGTTCCAGAGATCTCTCCCTGACCTAGCCAATATATCAAACAGGGAAATATAATGAATATCTAGTAAGTGAAACCGATTACCAGGAAAATCAATCATAATGGTTTCTCAAAAATGCCAAGGAAAGACCAAAGCAAACCATATATTGCATTTTCTCGAAGACGACACATGACTGATGGTAAGAGTAAAGCTGTCTCCTTATTGTGGGCGGTTTCTGAAATTTCATGAAAAGCTGCGAGAACCTGTTCCTTAGAATACCCCAAGCGAACGCACTGCAGAAAAGAAGTTAGATTAGAACAAGAGCACAACCGGTTATAGAGCAAACCAGCTTTGAGGACCAGAGCCAGGATGAGAATATATGAACTTTGTGATATAAAGAAAATGAAAACACACCAAAAACAAAAGGTGGTGCCAGTACCCTCTCAATTGATTCAAGCGGAACATCAATTTTCTTTACCAAACTAACTGGTGGAACTGCTTCTTTTATGCCTACATTCACATCAATCGGGTCAAATTTCTTTTTATGACATGAACGAACAGATGGTACTCCTTTTTCTCTTTTATTCTGATCAATTTCCTTTTTCTGCTTCAAACCAACTGATGGAAGTGCTTCTTTAGCTCCTGAATCAGTGCATAATTCCTGGCAGTCCTCTTCATCGAGGACAATGAAACCTTTCTCATTATCCATTCTTCCCTTGGGATCTTCCATATTGGATCTGAGAAGACATTCACGAGCTGCTTTCTCACCAGCTTCAGTCAGCTTATATCTGCTAGAAAAAACCGTTACTTGTTTCACAATTTAAACATCACAATTTGATGAGGACCAATGCTCTTATAAACATAGAAGGCAACACTATTTCTCAATCACGAAAGAATCAGGAGGCATTAAAATGCGAGAAAGAAAGCTATACCTTGCTGGACAACCCTCTTTAACCACTAAGCCCTTTTTCATCAATGTTGACATACAGTTCCATCCACTATACCATTCTCTTCCTGAGCTCCCAAATTTGCTAGGCTTGCCTTTCCCTTTCTCTGGCCTAGAAATGAGAAATTGAGCATATGAAGCTATTCATTGCATCAGCTTGAATGTTCAAAGTCCTGGTATAAAACTTAAATAATGCTTCAGCGTACGCTATTGGAGCCCGAGAAAGCCCACTTGCTTCAGCTGCATCAATTAAATCCTGCTTACGCATGTGGTCGGTACCATCTGCAGTCCCCCTGGTATAAGTCATACCCCGGTAGCACATTACAAAAATATCAAAAGATATCTAATTCTGATAGATAAGAGGTAGGAAGTTTGCATTTTTACCTAAATAATGTAATTAGCAATGCATAAGCTGCTGAATTCTTTTGTGGTAAATACCGCCTGTTTCCTTTACTTTTCATGCCTAAGAGCAAAGTGCAAAGCTAGTAACGTTCCAACAGCACAGAAATTAGAAGCAAACACAAATCCCGCCGAACCTAGAAATACCCTTTTCCTGGACGTCTTCTGGCTCAGAAGAGCCTGAACTGGCATCAAAGTAGCCTTTCATTAGAGTAAGAATCCACTTGCCAACACCCCTACAATGCAAACGTAAACCGATCATTAAGATAAACATAGAGAATTGAAAACATAATCACATAAATTGAGCATCACATTCAAGCCTTTGCAAATTCTTATGCTATCTAAACCACAAAGACTAAGTTTCTTACAAACTAGAAGGATAAAACCACTCAGTCTTCTGAACCAAAAACAAGACATTCAGCAATCAACACAAAGAAGCAAATAAAAGATCAGGTAACAAAAGAGCTCCATTCCAAAGAAGTCCAGTCTTAAGTCCAAAGAGACATACAACTACAAAATTTAGTTCAACAAAAGAAACTCGAACGCACTTGACGCTATACAGATCCTTGAGAGTTCTGATGGGATTCTTGGCCTTGCAGATATTGGTAATAGCTTTGGAGAGAGTCAAGTCTAGGTTTTCTGATAACCCTTTGGGGCTTTTAGAGAGTTCGTCCCTCTTCTCCAACAAGTGCTTCATCAATGCTTCGTTCTCCGGACACGCCACCCGCATTTGATCCGCCATTTTCCAGGGGACTCAGTCAAATTTTTACAGGGTGCCAGAATTATCAGTGCGCTTGAGTTTTTAGCCTGTGGGGTTAGTGGGTTTCCAGGAGAAGTAAGAAGTGGAGCGCAAAAATGGAGATTCGAATTTCTGGAGACAAAAGAGTCTCTGGGAGCTCCTCTCGTTGTTCATTGGAAACGAAGCAACTGCACAGCTAAAAGTGGTTCTAATGGCCCGTGAATAAACTGCTCAAAGCCCAGTAACTGTAACTTGCTAGGCCCAACTTAAAAAGATTCTCCAAAATCTTTTGAATTTTTTCTTTTATAATATACTTGCTTCATCCTCATAAATTGAACGCGTTTATTAGACTATACCGACCTCAATTCAGCTGACTGAGATGTTAATCCATCGCACCCGAGTCAATTATATGTTCTCTAATCTCTGATGTATCGTTCGTAGGTATGGTAACGGTACGGTTTAACCGCGGTACCCCCAAAATCGCTAACCGCGGTTTTTTTTATAATCACGGCTAACAGTTTTTACGTAACGGTTACAAATTCATATTCAAAACCGCTAACCGCGGATATCCGCGGTTAACGGTTACAACCATGGTTATCAAAATTTTAAAAAAGAACACTTGAACACTTACAAGTACGAAAATTTCAAAATATAACACTTGAACATTTACAACAAGTTACCCCTAAAATTGTTAAATTGTGATAGAATGGATTAATGGAAGTATAAAAATATGGATTGGGTTGAGCATTAGTGAGCTTGGGGTGGATTTGGGTAGTATATAAATATATAATTTATGGGATAATCATTTAACCGCGGTTACCGGTTATTCGTGATCCGGTTATACCCATACCGTTAACCGCATCCATTAAGCTACCGGTTACAAAAAAATAACCGAAACCGTTATCCGCTGATTTTAACCGCGGATAAAACCGCCAGAAACGGTCGGTTATTCGCGATTAACGATTTTTATCCACCCCACTGCCATGCCTAGTCTTGGGTATCCTACTCAATTTTTCGGCAGGGCGGAGCAAGGTCTCTTCCTACTTGTGGGGATGATGGCTTTGCCTTCGGGTGAATGAGGTTTTGGATCTTCTCCATCCGGTGATGCCTGGGGCATCAAAGCCAAATTGATCTCAATTATTGTGCTCTGGTCGATGGACTCCTGGTTCTGGGTATGTCTGGGGTTCCTCCTCTACTGTTGTGAATCACCTCTGAGCTTTGTGATGGTTGTCCGTGCACGGTTGAGACATCGTGTAGCTTCCAATCTGGTTTGGAGATTGTTAGATGTATGTGTTTATCTTGAGAATGTTGTATACAGACACCTCTTTAAAATCCTGATGAGGATTAGTGTAGCTCCTTGGAGCGTTCCATTGGCGCTGACGGCTCTTTGGTGTATCGTCCAGTCATCTGATTCCGTCTTGATTAGCTGTTTGTCTGAGATATTGTCTCTTTGGGGTAGTGAAACTATCTTTCATTCATTGTTTTATTAGATATGTTGTTTTGTTTCTTTTATTTTATTGCTCATTATGGATATCTAATTAGTATTAGTATTACTCGTGATTAGAGAGAGCTCATAAGTTGATATATTTGAGACTTGTTTCCCTATTTGATTATTCTTAACAATTACTATGTGATATTGAATGAAAATCATTCTTTAAAAAATAATATATATATATAAATATATATATATATAGATAGAGAGAGAGTAGCAATGGCAAGATAGGATAGAAGAAACGACCTTCGAAAGGAAGAACATGTTACATGCCTCTCATTATTATAAATATCAAAATCCATTTCTCTCTTACAACCTGGACCTACACCCTTCGCACTCTGACTCTCCCTCCCCATCACCTTTTTTGTTTTTTTAATTTATCTTACTCACGTTTTCCTACTGTTGTTTATTCCTTCTGGGTTCGTCTGCTTTCCTTCTTCAATGACAATGGACGACAACGGCAGCGGCGGGGGCAGACCGCACGATTCGTCGCCGTGTAAGATCCGGCAACAGCGGCACAAGTTGGAGGTCTACAATGAGGTGCTTCGTCGACTTAAGGAGTCCAACGTCGACGAGGCCAATCGTCCTTCCTTCGACCAAGAACTCTGGGCTCACTTTAATCGCCTTCCTGCTCGGTAACTTAATTTACCGCTATCGCCTCTGCGTTCATGCCGCCACTGTATTTACTACTTTCTTTTACCTCTCTACGTCTACCTTGAGCTTTCATTTGATCTGTAGATATCCATCCAGATCAGTGCTTAGTGCATGAATGAGTTTTCTGGACGTTATTTTTTAATCGCGTCTCAATACCTTTGGAATTTTGATTGCTTGTTCTCTCTCTCAGAAAATGGATGCAATTTAGTTTCTAGATAGACGTCTTGCCTGATATCTTGGTGTGGTGTATGCTAGTGATATCCAGCTAGCTAGAGCTAGTACGGCACAATTTAGTCTGTTCCGGTTCCAACTTTTTCTTCGTCAGCAAGCTGTTTCATTTGGACCGAATAGTCTTTTGATTTTTGAGTCGTTCGGAGTTGATTGCAGATATGCATTGGATGTGAATGTAGAAAGAGCAGAAGATGTACTCATGCACAGGAGATTAATGCAACTAGCTCGTGATCCTGCAAATAGGCCTGCGATTGAAGTCCGTCTGGTGCAGGTGAGTTGATCTTATTCTGACCAGGCTTATGATTCACAATATTTTAAATGATTGTTTCTTTGCTTGCCTTGCTATTTTAGCAACTATTACTTCTTACCAGTGTTATTTTTGTTCTAGGTTCAAACCACTTCCCGTGGTAAGTCTACTCTCTCAGACTCTACGGATGCTGAAGCCTCCCAAAGTTCTCCAAGTCAGTCAAAGAGTCAGAGGTATCCCCAATGCATTTCAAATTCTATTGATCTTGAAGGATGTAAACTTGTAATCTTTATTGGTTGTCTTATACTTGTCTTCCATCTTATCTTTTATCTTTGACAATCTTAATATTTCTTGTTGTATCCATAATGCCAGCATACACCCACCACCAGCTTTTGGCTCATCTCCCAATCTTGAAGCACTTGTTCTTGAGGGAAATAAACATCAGGATGAAAATGCCGATAGTTCTGTACATGCAAATGCACAATTTTTGCGGTATATACTTTATTCGAGCGTGATTCTTCTAGAAGAATCCAGTTTTTGCTTTGCTGTTGTGCAGTTTAAGATACGGTTGATAACATTAACACACCTCTCTACTGCATCCCTGATTCTTGATTTCTTTGTACCTCCTCCCATCCTCCTCCTCTTGAAGAAAGAAGCCCAGTAACTTTTCTAATTACCAATTTGTCTTCAAAACTTATACTTATTCTTCCTTAACCATCATGATAAGATAGTTTTAGAAACAATATGCTGTGATTGAGTGAAGTGTCTGAAACCATATGATTTGAAGTCTCTGAAGTCTATCAGATTTAACCACACGTTACCTTATCAAATAGAATCAGCATATCTGTTAATTACCTGTGAAATATGAGACCCCCAGCAACCCAATATTATTGCTACAGGATGGGGGGAGATATGGGTCTTATGCCTTGGCTTGTTTGTAAACATACTTTGTTTCGGTGTTCATTTTTGTAGCTCCGTTCCTGAGCAGCAGGCTGCGTTTGCATTGTTGTCTGTTTGACTTTCTGAATGCTCTCCATTCCATGTTTAGGGAGATCAAAACTTGGGCTTAGATATGTTTGTCATTAGAATTTTGATCTATGCATAAGCGCTGACTGTTAAAGTTAAGGTTGCGAATTTTGCGTTGAAGTTCAGTTATCTGCATCTCAAGCTCCTGGTCTCAGAAAATGATGCTGTTGACTTATTTCAATCTAATCTGCGCCTTGTGCCGCATGTGGATAACTTTAAATGTTTATTCTATCTTGTATTTGTAATTCTATGAACCTAAGGCAACTATCTTATGTCCATTGAAGAAGTTTCAGTTTCCTTGAAAGTTGAAACTTTAATTTCGTAATTGCTGCTGATGTAGGGCCATGCATGAGGTTACGTTTTCAACAGAAGACAGGCCAAAACTCCTTAGCCAGGTAATAGTTTGATTTGATTTTGCAAAAAAGAAAAGCTTGTTTATCGTAAAAGTTAAAATTCTTTTGGCTTTGCTGCTTCAGCATAGTGTAATCGATATTGTCAACTCCTGCATAATGTAATCGATATTCTCAATTCCTTACCTTAGTTATTACGGCAAATGCAATTTTAGAACTAGAACTTTTATGCTTTACCTTGTTTGGCCTCAAAATTAGTTTCGTACCATGTAAGGCCTAAACGTTATAAATGTACCATTGTTAGGCCTAAAACATCAATAAACTTTCTGAGTTGAAGGCCTACGAATTTCTATCTTTATAAAAAACCAGGCACTTTTTTGTGATTATTTTACCTATGAGGCCTGGCGTTGTTAGGAACTAAGGTTGAGGCCACGTTAGTTATTAAGTCCTTTATTATCTTTATCATTTTTTATGACTTAAGTATCTTTTATACTGATTCTCATTTCTCGCCTAATGCTGACTGTGCAGTTAACAGCTTTTCTTGCTGACATTGGGTTGAATATCCAGGAAGCTCATGCCTTTTCAACCACTGATGGCTACTCCTTAGATGTTTTTGTCGTGGATGGTTGGCCCTATGAGGTACATCTAATTTTATGCAAAGATTCTTTCTTAGGAGTATCACTTATTCTTAGTTGGTGTTATAATAATACATTGTACTTCTCATATTTCTGGTTTGGCTTCTTAGGAGACAGAGGAACTTAGAGCTGCTTTGGAAAAGGAAATCTTAAAATCAGAGGTAATTTAGTTCTCTAAAAGTTCTACGCTGATCAGTTTGCCCTAATGTTTGTTGACTTTATGTATGCCATTTCTTCATGTAGGACCTGTACTTGATAATCTGTTAATACACTAAACTTTGCTGTAGTTAAATTGGTCTTAGTTCTGGGGAGGGGACCTTTTTTTTATAATTGTTATGCAGTCGCAATATGCATTTTATTTTGACATAAAATATCCAAACATTGATATTAACTTCTCTAGTATGGTGAGTTGCATGCTGCTACAGTAACTTTAGATATTCCTATGTTTTAGGAAGGGAAAGTGCTAAACAAATGTACAAAGAATCCTTCAAAACACTCTTATTAAATTGAGGTTGTTGATTATGAGTGTCTGCAATTGCACGGTCAACTTAAGTTTAGAATGGCTCACTAACTGTTGGACATTACATTTTAGAAGAAAATATTATACAACATCTGTAGCATTTATTGTCAGAAATCAAGGGTTTCTTTTTTAGGCCCATGTTCTATTTGCAAGTGTATATGAAATATTACTCCTCCGACCTCCGTCCCAAATTGTTTCAATCATTTGATTGGGCACGGAGATTAATGAGCATCGAAGACTTTAGGGTAATAAAGTAAAACTATAATAATAAAACAAAAATAACTTTTTTGGGTGGAGAAGGGAAGTTGAGGGTTAAAAGCTAAAAGTGGTGTGAAAAGGTTTCCTTAAAAATGGATGATCAAATCTTTTTGGGACAACCCAAAATGGAATACGATTGAATCTTTTTGGTATGGAGGGAGTACTTCTTATTAGATGCTATATTAAATACTTATGGAGCCAAAGTGAAGGATTCTGAAACATTCAGAGGTATAGCCGAGGTTTCTAAGGCGAAAAGAAGAATTGTGTTTAACTTATGGGGGAGTTTGTAATTAGCCCTTTGGGTTATTTCAATGAGAATTTATTAGTACTAACAGACAAAGAAAATTCTCCCTCCGTCCCAACAAAACTGATACGTTTGACTAGGTATGGAGATTAAGAAATATTGTTGACTAGAGGGTGATAAGGTAAAGTAAGCATATAAGACAAAAATAACTTTTTTGAGTGGAAAAAGAAATACAGGGTAATAAGGTAAAGTTGGTATGAAAAGATTTCCTTTTAGGAAAAATATTAGTTTTGCCTGGCCAACCTACAATGGAAAATGTATCAGTTTTGCTGGGACGGAGGGAGTATAAAGTTGAGCTCCACTGACTAACCTATACACTAATTGTTGATGTTTTAAAAATTAAAGGGTCCACCATAAAATTAAAAGGGTCCAAGCATTTATCCATGCACTGAGCTTTCAAAGATATACCGACCGTAGGTATCTGATGGCAAGATACTTTCCTTGTTCATTGAGAAAAGTAGGTCCGTGGACCTCTTATATTTAACTTGGATCCACCTATATTGTTCTTCCTAAACTGTTATGTTTTATACTCCCTCTGTCTTACAAAAATTGATATGTATTCCTTTTTAAGACATCTCACAAAAATTGATTTATTCTTTTAAACAAAACTTTTACCCACCTATTTTACCTTATTACCCCAAGTTTCACTCTCCACTCAAAAACCTTACTTTTGTTGTAAATGCGTATTTTATTTTATTACCCTTAAATCTTCCATACTTCTGAATTTCTGTATCAAGTCATACGTACTGTATCAATTAGTATGGGACAAAGGGAGTATATATTTTTTTCACATATTTGGATTATGTATTCGAATTGATTGACACGTTATTCAACTTCTGGACTAGATTTCGTTGTGAAGGATTTAGATATTGTATCAAGGATTGTTACCTTGCATGATTTCTGATAGTTTTAGCGCCATGTGGTTGGCATTTTTCTTTGAGACGCTTCTCACTTTATTTTTTGTTTCGGATTGTAATCGTGTCTTTTAAGCTGTAGGCTGTTGTGAAAAGATTGTCTTTCTTTCTGAAGTCTTTTCCAATTAAAAACATGGTTGCATTTTCCGTTTGATGGATGGCAGAAACTTCATTTCTGAGAATGTTTATAAATAAAACAGCTCACTTTGTACGGTATTAGAGTAGAAAGCTTTAAACAAAGGGCTCCCAGTTAAAAAATTAAGTATCTTATCTCATCATATTCTTAGCATTATTTACTGATAGAAAAGTTGGAAAAACATGGTTTTCCCCCTCAAAATGAAGAGGTTCGTAATATTTTGCAGTATTTCCGTTTCCCGCGTCGCGTGATGAGAAGTTTTCTAACTGGATCAACGTTTTCTTTTTGACGGATGGTTGTGCAGAAGCATTCT
>JBBYHH010138765.1:0-14335 GCA_038382905.1 Daphne laureola
ATCGTTGCGTGTGCTGATGTACATAGAAATTTAGATACTAAGAAAATATTGTTAGATAGAAATTAAATCTTCAAAATGGAACTCATTTATTGGATTCGACTTGATCCGAATTAAATGAAAAATATCTATTAACCATCTGACATAGCCGCCCTACTATGTACACTTAAACTATATTAATTAAAATACTCCGTAAAATAACTATCCCCACCATTATTACATTTGCACAATGCACGCTCAATTTCCATTATCATTATTTTTGACAGCTGCATTCAGTGACTTCCATACTCAGTGTTGTGGTAAACAATTAAACAACGGGCGTATATAATGGTGGGAGTCGGTCACTATCTAACGTGTCAACAAAAAAAAAAAAAACACATGTGGTGCTGAGGTGGCATTGACGTGGGAGCACCAGAATGCAGTATTCGTTTTTTTTTTCTTTCCCCTCCACGTATACGAAATCTAAAACATTAATTAAACTCAATTCAATCACAAATCTAAATAATAATAGGTAAAATGTACCAATAATCCTGTAAGATTTCGCTTTAATTTTTAAAAGATTTTCCTTAATTTATGATCATTTTCCATCCGTTTTCCGTTAAGTTTAATAAACTTTTGGGGGAAACGATAATTTTAACAATTCTATTTTTTTTATAAAAAAGAATCTATTTACACCTTAAGTTTTTAACCAAATCATTCAGGTACATCCCAAATAATTAAACTTAATACTTTTATTCAAAAATTTCAAAATTTCACCTAAACTCACAATACGGATCGGACCACTGCTTACCACTAACAAAAAACACTGAATAAAAAAAAGATACACTAATTCATAAATCAAGATTTAGAGCTGTCGAATAATAATCTAAAATTGACGAATCACGACCCCAAACAAATGAATTATCAGTCCAAACGACAAATTATAAACCTAGACCCACAGATATTTTTCCCACTATCTTTATACCTAAATCTTGACTTCGTCACTGATTCCACTGGATTGCAACAAAAATTCAACCCGAACCCGTACGGGCCTATTGACATCGCTAACTGTCTAACTACCTACAAAAGAAGAAAACGAGCAAAAAAAAAAGGGCCCGCCTTTTCAAGTTTCAAAACTGTAACGCAATACAAACCCAGAAACAAGGTCCCACTTCACATCACATGCAGAGTCTAAACTTCATTCCCGCACTCTGATAAACAAACAAGAACCCAGAACTAAATCTAAATCAAATTCTCACGAAGGGTTTTAATCACTTCAATTTCTTCCCCCAGATGCAAAATCTTCCCTAAATGGCCCAGCAAGAGACGCTTTCGCTCTCTAAATCCCTTCAATTGTTCGTCCTCTGCGCCGCCTTAGGCTTGCTCCGGTTGGTCCATGGCCGCCGCGTCTTCTCCTTCGAGACGCACCACCGGTTCTCCGAACCGGTGAGGAACTGGTCGAGCGCCACTGGGAATCTTCCTCACTGGCCGGAAAAGGGCTCTTTTGAGTACTACGCCGATTTGGTTCATCGTGATCGGCTCCTCCGCCGCCGGAGGCTCTCCGATTCGTCTGTTCCTCTTGTTTTCTCTGATGGGAATTCTACTTCTAAAATTAGCTCTCTAGGATTGTACGGCTTCTTTTCTTCTCTTCTTTTCGTTTTTTTTGTTTTCTTGATTTTGTCTTTTCTGTTCTGTTATGTTCTTGAACTGGGTTTCGTGTTTGAGATGCAGTTTGCACTACACGAGTGTTGAACTGGGAACGCCTGGTGTTAAATTCATGGTGGCGCTTGATACTGGGAGTGATCTGTTCTGGGTTCCGTGTGATTGTAACAGATGTGCTTCTACAGAGGGTACCACTTATACTTCTGTATGCTCTCTTGTCGTCCTAATTCTCTACATTTATATGGTTATATCTTCCTGAATTTTGTTGTTATAAACCGTTTGTCAAGAACTTTGATTAATTCCCAGATGATGATTTGACTGCAACTGTTGGGAAATGGAAAAGAAACGTCTAGATGTTCATTTTTTTTTGCAGTTTAAGGACTTGATCTTGTTTCCTTTTCAGAATGGGGATTTGAGAATCTCTTTCTTCATGAACTTGTCTATACAAGTAATTAAGCTTGAGAGCTTGTCCTTTATTTTGTTTTTGCATTGACTTGGTGTTTAAGCCTCCAAAATGAGGACTAAGGGCTTGTTCTACTTGTTTTTTCTCTTTCGTTTTTGGTTCTTATGAGGAAACTGAACCCATAAGTTTGAAGCTTGTTGGGAACAACTAAATGTTACTCCAAGTACTTCCTAAGCTATGGCTTATTTGGTTCTAGAATTATTCTATTATTTTGGCTCAAACCATATGGAGTTTGTTCATGCAGGAGTTTGAACTTGGCATGTACAACCCCAACAGATCATTGACTAGCAAAGCAGTCACCTGCAACAACAGTTTGTGTACTCATCGTAATCGGTGCCCTGGCACATTCAGCAACTGTCCTTACACAGTGTCTTATGTCTCAGCTCAAACTTCTACTGAAGGGTTTCTAGTGGAGGATGTTTTGCACCTGACAACCGAGGATAGTCAGCAAGAAACAGTAGAAGCATTTGTCATATTTGGGTGAGTTCTTGTAGTGTAAGAGGAAGTGATATTGTAACTTCGCTTGTGTTATGCGTATCTCACATCTAGATGGGCAGCTAGCTAGCTATGTTATGCTTTCAGACTCTGGCTAGGCCGTGAGGGCATTCTGATGAAATTCACTTGTCCAGCTGCGGGCAGGTGCAAAGCGGTTCATTTCTGGACGTTGCAGCTCCAAATGGCCTTTTTGGGCTGGGCATGGAGAATATATCCGTTCCTAGTGTATTATCGCGGGAAGGACTGATAGCAAATTCATTTTCCATGTGTTTTGGACATGATGGAATAGGAAGGATCAGTTTCGGAGACAAGGGTAGTCTTGATCAGGAAGTGACACCATTTAATGTGAACCCACTGCTGTAAGTGGTAATCTCTGTTGTTCTGATCTGATTTTATCTTTTGATATTAACATATTTTTGTTTCTGGAAAGTTCATATTCTGTTGTATGATTATATCTGCAGCCCAACATATAATATCACAGTAACTCAAGTGCGGATAGGGAACACTTTAATTGATGGAGAATTCACAGCTCTATTTGACTCTGGTACCTCTTTCACATACTTGGTTGATCCGGTCTATTCAAGTGTATCTGAGAATGTAAGTGCTGGTAATGTGTATTTATTCATCTGCTCGTAGTTTACCCCTGGGAACTTAACTTTGCATATTGTTCCACAGTTCCATTTGCAAGCACGTGATAGCCAGCGAGCTCCTGATTCAAGAATTCCTTTTCAATACTGTTATGACATGAGGTTTGAATCTAGCCATATGCAAATGATTTCTGGATTGAATTTCCACTTCTTCACTTGTTTGGCTTATTTTGTGCAGCCCAGATTTAAATGCCAGCCTTATACCTAATATCAGGTTAACAATGAAAGGTGGAAGCGATTTTACTGTCTTTGATCCAATCATTGTTATCTCCACCGAGGTATAAGTTTGCTATAACTATTATTCTTTACTAAATTACTCCAGTTGAAACTATCATCAAATGTTTTATGTTAATGGCTTGTAGGGTGAACTTATCTATTGCCTTGCTGTTGTTAAGAGCACTGAAATGAACATAGTTGGACGTAAGTATACTCATGCTATTCCACTTTGTTGCTTCATCAACCTTGGTAGCTTATATCTGAAAATTCTGATCTTGACAGAGAATTTTATGACTGGATACCGCATAGTTTTTGACCGAGAAAGTCTTATATTGGGCTGGAAGAAGTTTGATTGTAAGTACTCATGATTCAGAACACATGCAAATCCAGTTACTGAAACTCATTAGCCATGTAAAACCTATAATGCAGGTTATGACATTGATAAAAGTAACAAAATCCCGGAAAAACCGCATGCTACCTCCGTGCCTCCTGCTGTTGATGCGGATAGAGATTCTTTCTTGACTGCAGAAGAACAAAAGGCTCGAAATAAGTCGCAGGAATCTGATGCTGTGAGGTCATGCTCTCTTTACATTTCAATCATGTCATATGTTAGAATTGTGTTCATTGGTTTGTATCTAGTGTTGTAGTATACGCCATTCTTTCTGTCACTCACTTCTTCCTCTATCGTTTTGTATAGTGTAGTGCAGATCTTAGTCTCTGTAAATTGCTGTTGGTAGACAGAAGTTGAACAATGAAATTATTGTTTACGTTCTTTTCTTCCCCCGCATTTGCAAGTATGATTCGTAATATTACTCCTCGCCAAACTTATAGTCATTGTTAGCTCTTTTGCAAATTACTAAGGCCATCTTTCGTAATTGACTAATTTTACCGAAACTTCACGTTTTGTTGTCCGCATTCAGCTTCTAAAATGGATGTTTTTGTGATTTAATTTGACAAAATAATTTATTTTAAGACGTGGTTATTTTATATATATATAATTTTGAATTATAAATTTATTGTTTTTCAAATCAATTTTAGTTATGAAATCGTATGAAAATTGTTATTTCGACTTCCGTGTTTATAAGGGTCACAGACTCACATTTGCACGATTCTATAGAACTGATGGGTTCAATTCATCATATGAAATTTGTTACTATTTTTTTTCCTTTTTGAAAAGAAATGAGTATTCATTCAATAGTAAACAATTATAAATCGAAGAAACATACTATTCAAAGTTATAGAGTACCTAAGCTCTTAACTAATATGAACCAAAATGAACCAAACGTCCATAACACTTAAAAATATCTGGATAGAAAAGTAAAAGCAAAAGCCTAAATAAAATCAACATTGGAAATGACTAATAACATATACTACCTCTGTCCTAATTTATTTTAAACATTTAATTTTTGATGTTGTGTTTGATTCAAATAATTATTAGGGAGAATATACTAAATAAAAAATAAAAAATTATATTTAGAAACTATAAACATTGAATTATCATTTGCATATAACTTATTTAATTTTTCACATCAAAATATTAAAGAATATCATAGATTAAATACTGAAAATGAAATGTTCAAATCTTTTTAGGACGGAGGAAGTAATAAGTAGACTTTCAGGATGATAAATAAGCAAAACCAATAGCAGATAAATATCTTCACGTAAAGCTGTTGTTGTCAAGCCCTTCCAACATGTCATATGGCTCGAAATAAGGTTTCACCCGCATACTCATGAATGTGCATAGTTATTGACCACCTCCACCTATGCCGTACTAACCGAAACAAAAATAAGTTGTCTTCTGCAAAGTTACCCGGGAAGAGCAAGAAAACAACTAACTTCACATGCACAGAACTAATTTGACACCAGTTAAAAAAAACATGATTCACTGGTCGGTCCAAGTCCATAATACCAGACGAATAGTGAGATTGGACTTGATACTCGCACTACTTGTACACTGTCGCCTCATCCCTCCAAGCAGGGAGCCGCGCTCCCTGTCGTCCCTTCCACCGTCGTTGGCACGCCAATAGGATCCGCCCGAGCACGCTTGCGGCCAACACCTGTCTCCGAACCACCCCCATAGATTCGGCAACCCTTCCCGCTCCACCGCTAGCCCCATGACCTCTCCCACCTCGTGCACCCCACCACCACGCGGCCTTTCCGTACCCCGTCCATTTTTTGGACCAGACAATACAACAATCACCACCTCATTCCTCTTCCCCAGAACAAAAACAAACGGACCATTAGTTTAAGGGGTACTAGAAAAAACCTGGGTAGGCACAATAACACGTTCCTGAACCGGATCATCAGAGATTGGTATAGTAGCAGGAACTAACGCCCTCTCCAGCACTCGACTTGTGCCATCAAACTGAGGGCCCGCACGACTAGCCGACGGCGGGGGAACCATTTGGGGTCGCGATAGTCTCCCCTCAACCGACGCCCCCCACCCATCACCATCCCTCACTATTGGCCGCGCACGGAGGTACGAACCAAACTGATTCTCCTTTGTTTCCCTGCAGTCTTTTTCAACATATGTGACCATACCACACTTGTCGCAAAAGTAAGGTAGCTTCTCATATTTTATTGCCAAGACAGTTTTGAACCACCAGTATTAAGAGTGGTAATGCCTTGCCTTAAAGGACGGGTAATATTCACCTGCACACAAATTTTCGTAGTCAAACCATCACAAACAACATCCTTTACCAATCCCAGATTACTACCAAAAGCCTCACCTATCGGCTTCATAGCCCAACCATATGGCAAGTCCAATACATGAATCCAGAAATCCAATAAATTGAAAATCATGGAAGAAATCTGATCACCCGGTTTCATAGCAGACATAATCATCAATTTGTTATCAAAAGACCACGGTCCCAAACGAACAACATCATCCATATGAAATTGTTTCTCAAACTAAAAAAATAAACAAATTATCCCGGGGAACATTCGTACCTTGCTTAATCTTAAACTTGACTTGATCCCTCCATGCAGCCGAGAAAGCCGAGTTCCAGTTCTCTACACGGGCCACCCATGGAGACAACACCCAGATGGCGAGAATGAATTTTCATGGAGCCGCTGGTAGGAAGTTTCGAAAATCCACCACCACCACATCGTCCTCCGCGGTAAGAGAGACCGCTGCCATCTTCCTTGCAATTCCTTCGATGGACATCAACTAGAAAACAGAGAACAAAGCCGGCGAGAAAGAGGAAGGGAAAGCCGAAAAAGAGAAGGAGAAGAAGAGGAGAAAAGAGAATCGTAGTAGGAGAAGATTCCGTAAGAAAAAAGGAAGAAGAAGAAGAAGAGATTCCAAAACCTCCACCAAAACCCTAGCAGAGCTCTTGGGGAGAGTTCTTAAAAATTGTTATTTTAATTCTATAGGTTGTGTATAAAGAAGTGTTTATGAAAATAAGTTATGTAGAAGCGAAAAATGAGTAAAAATTGAAGGTTACGTTTAGTTGTAGGGAAATTTTCCATTTTTTAGAGAACTGGTCCTAACATACGCTCTTCGCTCGAGAAATGCGAACCATTATAAGCAATTGATTATAAAAGATACGTGGATTTACAGTTTAATGTAAGTGAATAAAAAATTACAAACATAGAAGTATGAGTTACTCTTAATTATGAATTCATTCTTTCGAAACTTGGAAGTTAACTATTAAAGAAATTCAAAAGGAATACATAAAATCTCTTAGAAAAATGACATTCCATTTCCAGGATCTAGCCTACTTTTTGCATGTTAAATCGATCCTACTTGATGCTTAGAAATTGAGAAATTTAACCATAGTAATTACAACTAAATAATACATCATGAAGCAAATGATCAAGAGAAATCTCGAGAGAGGTCATGGACAGATGATTCATTGTAAGTGCTCTCTTCTCCAAATGATTCATTTCTTCTACATTGGATAACTAATGTTCAAGGAGCAAATTTAAAGAGAAAATTAGATAACGAATCAATTCATGATGTAAGTGAATCTACCATGCCGAGCCACCATCACCACCACTACCACTGCCAGCTGCATACCACTCACTTGTCAATCCCACACCACCATGATAAGCCACCATCACCGCTGCTCACCACCTACGTCCAAACGCAGAAGTACCAACCAGAACATTTTCTTTTTATTTTTGTTTCATGGTTTCAAATATACCAATAATAAACATTAAATTAATTGAATATTTGAAGCTAGAGCTTTGATATTTTTTTAAGACGGAAGAGAAAGTAAGGAAAAACATAAACCCACAGTAGATGAACTCACTCAAATAAAACAATGACAAGAGCTTCGAACCTGTAGAACTAAAATAAGAGAAAAAATAAAAATAAAAATAAATCTAAAATCGATGGACTCACCAAATTAATGGGACAATGATATTGGAAGAACAATAGCTTGTGAAACCTGCAAATTGAAATGGAGAAGAAAGACCATGATAAAGAAAACAAAATCACATGGAGGATTTGGTGAGAGAATTGGTAATATATAGTACTATTTTCTCATAAAATCTGACCAATATCTGTCACACCACCCCCTCGCTACACGGTCCGGCGGGAAGCGGTCGCGGGGTCGGAGGGCGGCGGTGCGACAGACCCTGTAAATGCGCAGCAGAATAATGTGGGATACCCACGTTGTCGGTCCATAAATGCGGAAGTCATTAACGTACCTTTATCGGTCCTTTAACTTGCATAATAGAATCCTTAACAATAGTAGATAAACTGAGCTCCGCTCAAGCCAGATACTCCGAAAGAAGGCTGCCTCAGGCAAGCACTTCCCGATAAAGTAAACACACATAACAGATAACAGTGAATCCATATATAAACAGAACCAATAGAAACAACCATACAACAATTCCTTCATCCATTCTTACATGTCTACATGATCGTGCAATCTACGCTACAGAGCTTCTACAGGTGAACAGAATAAACATACGCTAATCCGGGTGTCAGGTCAACAATATCCGACAAAGCCAGATCTAACAGATGTTGCGCTGCTAGCTGTGATACAGAATGAAAATCCATTAGTCATAAACTTAATGTACAATTTTAGACTACTATCAGTTCATAACCAGATCCATAACCCATAACCCATACAGAATCGCTATTGCTTTCCAGATATCCATTGTAACCTTAACCTTAAATATAGAATATAGAACGAGCTAATGTACCTTACGTACAAAACACTAATAGTTGTACGGTACTACGCCACAGGCCCTGAACTAGACGCTCCTGAAATGTTTAAAGTATAAGGGTGAGTTCCCAAAAGAACTCAATAAGAGCTTAGGTAGAAGTAAATGTTTTCTTTGTGATTCCTGCGATGACCATGTCAGAGAATACAGATACAGATACAGATATAGAATACAGAATCAGTATGCAGTTCAGAATATAATCAGAAACAGACAATCACAATCCTATCTAGCTCACACACCACGACGGCCTCCTTAGCTGTGGAACTGCTATAGATTCACAGTAAAGAGTACAGAAAACTTCATACTATCACAGAACAGACGCATCAGAAGCTTGGTACCAGCGAGGGTCTAGGACCCTTTTAACCGTCATCATCACCCTAATGGTGAAATAGAACAGAAACATAGGGTTCGGGGTCAACAGACCCACTAAACCAATATAGAACCAGAATCAGAGGATTCAATGGTCTTAAAGACACACAGAATCAAGTAGACAGAATCTGACAACATAGAGGGTTCGTGGTCACATTAACGCACAGAACCAGTCAGAATACAGAATCATATCCCATAATCAGAGAGTTCGTGGTCGCAGAGACCCATGGAACCATTCCCGTACCATACCCATAATACAGAACCAAAACATACATAATCAGAAACAGAGGGTTCGTGTTTGTGGAGACCCACAGAACCAATCCCATACTCATAACAGAAACATAAGAAGAATCAGAGACAGAGGGTGCGATAGTCCGAAGACTCACGGAATCAGGCAGACAGAATACAGAATCGGAGGGTTCATGCTCGAGAAGACCCACAGAACCAGTCCCATATCAGACCCATAACCATCAGACATAATTAGACAGAATCAAAATACAGTCCCATAACCGTGTCACAAGCAGAAGGTTCGATGGTCAATCCGACTCACGGAACCGTGACACGTTGTGTCACACCCAGTTAGTTTGGGTCACAAAGACGCGTGAACCACGACACATCCCATAGCCATCATCGGGTTCGGTGGTCACACAGACACACGGAAACCATTGCACATTCCTATTACCTGCACACCTTTACCGCTACCTTGGAACTAGTCTTAGACTCAACTATCGAGATCTAAGACCGAAGTTGGAGACCAAGATCTAAGACTGATCTCAACCAACCCATACCATATAAGTACATATACGAGAAGGTTGAACCCTTACCTAGAAGCAATAGAAAAGCAGACTGAGTCGATCTCGTTCCAAAGCTCTTTTCCTTTCATTTACCGATTCCCATTACCTATCCATGTACAATGCCAATTCAGATACAAGTAGTATACACAAGTATATTACCTGTCATACATTGTCATATCTATATTTTTTTTTTGGAAAATGGGGGAGTACACCCCATATAATATATAGATATAAAAGCCAAATGGCACTTACATGCATATTCAGGCGCTTTAAAAAAAGAGCAAACCTGAATAAAAATGAAAGTACTAAAGCTCAAAAATTAAACTAGTTACAGATTTACATAAATCTAACAAAAGTCTAATGTTAGATACTATTTGCAACGTCTACCTTGAGGCATATGTTCAAAAGTATGGTTGGCTGCTGCTGAAACTGATCAGATATGTCTTTATATGAAGCAACCGAGAACTGCTACTTGAGTGATGAAGAAGCAGATCAGGCAATGTGAAAACAAAACAGAAGCAGATCGGACAATGTGAAACAAAACAGATGAGGATGGTGTTTGTTGCTTGTCAATGAAGCAAATCAAAACAGATCACTGAGACTTAGACAATCTCTGTCCTGTACCAGCCTGGTGGCTTCATCTTTGACTTGTTGAGCTGATCTACGATGATTCTGAAATTTTCAGTTATTGCGTTCTTGCCAAATAAGATAGACTATAGCTTCTAGCATACTTCTCCTTAACCTAGATTTAACTGATTTACCTTTAGTGACCCAAGACATCCATTGGCATAGATGATCCCAGACAAGTGGAGGATGGGAAAGGTTAACCGTCTTTAGACCCTCTCTCAAAACTTTTCCAGAGTAACCACATTGAAAGAATAAGTGATTATGATTTTCTGAACCATCAGAACAAAGCACACATGTCACATCTACTCCATCCTTTCATAGAGCTACCTTATCAGAAGTGTTTAAAGCTTTCATGGAGCATAACCAAAATATAAGTGAAGACCTAGGGCTGTGTCTCGGCCCCCAAGCCAAATTCTTCCAATGAATGCTATCAAAATTCTCAATAACATCCAGATAGATAAGTTTCATAGAAAAGGTAGTATGCGTTTCTATGTTCCATAATTGGAAGATATCCTACAATAGAGATCTACTCTTGAAAAGAACACCAATAGCAGCAGAGCAATCTCTAGGTTTAGATATTATCCAGAAATTAGAGTATTTAATATAAAAATCATGAATCCATTTTATCCATAGACTGACTTTATCCATAGATAATGTCCATATCTTCTTAGCCTAGAAAGCCAGATTCCAGGCAACTAGACCATATATCCCCAGGCCTCCCTAATTTTTCGGCACACACACATTACTCCAAGCTATTGGAGCCTTTTTTGATTCAACACTACTTCCCCACATAAAGGCTCTAAATCTTTGCTTAATATATTCAAGGACTCCTTTAGGAATGGGAAAGATAGATGACCAATAGCTTTGGATACTGAAAGCTACTACTTTTATCAGTTGCAGACGTCCAGCATAAGATAGAAATTTACAAGACCATGATTTCAACATTTGTAAGAGTCTATCTATTAATGGCTGATACCCCTAATTTGTCATCCAAGTCCCACTAAGAGGGACTCCTAGATATTTAACAGGTAGATATCCTCTTTGCCTATTCAAGATAGCTAAAATGGATAAAGCTAGTGAATCTTCTATTCCTCAGAAGAATATGTTACTTTTTTTATCATTAATGAATAGACCAATATATGTGGAGAAAGTATCCAGAACAGACTTAATTCCAGAAGCAGAATTCAGATTAGCAGAGGCAAATAGCATTAGATAATCAACAAAAAGCAAGTGTGTTACCTTCAGTTTTTTGCATCTAGGATGATATTTGATAGAAGATGCTTCAAAATTGTTATGCATAAGCCAAGATCGATATTCCATAGCTATGACGAACAAGTAGGAAGAGATGGGATCTCCTTGTCGAATCCCTTTGGTGCCTTTGAAGAATCCATGAAGAGTACCATTAATGTTGAGAGAGTACCAGGGGGACATGATGCACATCATTATCTATTTGACAAAGAGAAGTGGGAAGCCCAGTTGGATCATAAAGTCTTGAGGGAAAGCCCAGGACAGGGAGTCAAAAGCTTTCTTTATATCAAATTTTAGTGCCATTCTAGGTGAGAGACCTTTTCTGCCATAACCTCTGAGGATTTCCTGAGCCAGACAAATATTATCCACTATTTTCCTCCCTTTGACAAAGCCTGCCTGAGCTGGGTTGATGATAGAGGGAAGAACAGTCTGCATTCGAATAGCCAAAACCTTGGAGAGAATTTTGTATATCACATTACAGCAGGAGATTGGTCTGTATTCAGCTGGTGAGGTGGCCTGAAAGGTTTTTGGTATCAAATGGATGATAGTTGCTCCAAAAGAGGGGGGAAGGTTTCCTCTTTTGAAACAAAATTCTACTGCTGACCAAATGGTTTCTCCAATCAAATCCCAATTCTTCTGATAGAAGTAAGTTGTGAAGCCATCAGGTCCTGGTGACTTATTAGGATTCATAGAAAATAAGGTATGTTGGAATTCTTGCTTGGTTACTGCTCTCTTTAGCTGCTGCTACGGAATTAAGGAGAGGGTGCTTCCTGAGATAGAGCTGATAGGCAGTAGAGGAGGTGTGGTATGAGCTAGGAGGTTCTTGTAAAATTGCATGAACTCGGTTGTAATAGCTTCAGAGTCAGTAATGCGTGCACCATATTGTGAAATCAGACATGAAATATTCCTTCCGACTTGTTGCTCTCGAACTTTAGCAAAGAAGTAAGTCGTGTTCCCATCTCCCAACTGAGCCCAGTCGCTAGCTAATTTTTGTCTGTAGAATTTCTCTTCCCATCTTTTTAGTTCCATAAGATTCTTCCTGACCTTAACAAGATCTTGAATTAGAGCATAATTAAAAGGGTCACTTTGTAGAATGGTAGCATGACTCTCATAGAGTTCCTCTGCTTTAATAACCGTAGAAGCTATATCACTAAAGTGGCTGGTGTTAAACTGCCGAAGCTCCATTTTTAGATTTTTCAACTTAAAAGACAGATCTTTGGCTGTATTTTCATGTTGAACTGGTTCTGACCATATTTTCTTAACCAATTTTGGAAAAAGGGAGTGAAGCATCCACATATTCAAAAAACAAAAAGGCCCTCTTCTAAGGATCTTCTCGGATTGTACAGTGAGGAAGGCTGCTGCATGGTCTGAATATGGACTAGTTTTGAACTCTACCTTGGAAGTGGGGAAGGATTCAAGCCATTCCATATTTTCCAATACTCTGTCCAGTTTGCAGTATATTCTTGTGGAAGATTCTTGTTGATTACACCAAGTGTACAAAGGACCTATACTGCAAATGTCCATCAGCCCCAATGAATCACACATATCTGATAGTCCTGCTACATGAATGGGGGGTGAAGCCGTAGATGATAACTTCTCTGAATTGTTGAGCACTTCATTGAAATCTCCTACTAATACCCAAGGAATTTTGACTGATTGTGCAAAATTTGTGATTTGATTCCATGCTATTGATCTTTGGGTCGGGGCATTGGAGGCATAAACAACGGTAAGACAAACTCTCCATTTTTCAACACAATGATCCACCGATAAGTGCACAAACTGTTCCTCAATTGTTATGGTTTGCACATTTAGGATTGTACGATCCCAACCAATCCAAATGCGACCATTGTAACCTAAATTGTAGTTATTGATGAAAGACCAGGTTCCCATTACCTTACTGAAAATAGATTTTGCCTTTGCACTTTTGACTCTAGTTTCTAACAGTGCTAGCAAGGTTAGCTTTTTCCTTCGAATTTGGCTTTTAACCTCTTTTTGTTTGATGGGGTCATTTAGGCCCCTCACATTCCAACATGCCCACATTTAATAAGGGATGGGAGGAAGGTTTTCTTCCTCTGATATATCTTCTAATTGAAGGTGAGAAAAGTAGGTTGGTGATATCAGAGGATCTTGTTCATTCTCCATTTGTTCCTTTCCTTTTTTTTGCCACGGCCTCCTCGTGGCCAGGTGGAAAGATGAATCAGATCTCTGCTGCACCCTTATTTCAGATTCCTTGTTATGAAGGTGTGATGTCTGCCCCTGTGCTAGAGTTCCATTCTGTCTTACTGTGACTTCCTCTGTAGATGATACTCAAATTGTCTCTTTCTGTACCTTAGTCTTGGTTGGTCTGTAGTTCGGGTCACACTTATCTTCAGAGTGCCCCCATTTCTGGCACTTGTTACACGGGAGAGGGCTCCATTCATACTGAATTTGTTGTAAGTGGGTGCCTTCTGGGGTCGAATACTTGATTATCTCAACTGAATTTGCTGGATCATGAAGGGTAACTAAAATTGTAGCATAAGATAACCTTTTACGATGAATGGTTGGTGGATCAGCTAATAGGGGTTTGCCTATTACACTAATTAGCTTACGCATAACCATAGGAGTCCAGAGCTCCAACTTTAAATCAGGGAGCCTAATCCATACTAGCTTCTCATCAAATA
>JBBYHH010138876.1:0-14335 GCA_038382905.1 Daphne laureola
GTTGGTTAAACTAAATCAGCCTCCCTTAACTTGGGACCTCCTCTGTAACTGGCTCATTCGGGTAACCAGAGGAAAATTAGAAAAAGCAAAGCTAAGGAGAAGTATGTTTACAACCTTGATCTATACGGTTTGGCAAGAGAGAAACCTCCGTAAATTCCAGAGGAAGAGAAGAAGTATCAAGCAAGTAAGTGAGGAGGCAGCTCGATTAGTCCAGGAGAGAAACAAAGTCATTTTAACAGAGAACTTTTGATTTCCTAATATATTCCTCATTTGGCGTCAAGGCAGCGGTAGCAGCATCAGAATTTGTTCTAAGGGCAACAACTTCAAATTTTTTACAAGAAGCCCCCCCCTGGGCGTTAACACCTGCAGTAGTCATTTGTTCATGTAGAACTAATTATAGACTTTTGTTAGTTTATGTTTATCTGTTTCCTAGTTATTTTGGAGCTTTTGTACTTCAATTTTCATTGAGGTTTGCTATTTTTGTAAAGCTCTTGAATATGCATGTAAGTGCCGTTTAGCTTTTATATCTATAAATTATATGGGGTGTGCTCCCCCATTTCTCAAAAAAAAAAAACTATGGTGTGTTTTGTTCCAATTTTACGAAATGACCATAATGTCCTCCGAAACCGAAAATTGTGAAAATGGTCCAGGGTTCACGATTCCTTATAAAAATGTGAAACACCGTAAACTGGACCTCAAATTAATTCTCAGAATATGAGAATCATTAGAAAATGTGTTCCTGCACATTTAAAACTGAGTCCCGGGAATAACAGATTTTTCGGCCGACGACAGTTCTTTTGTCTCTTACTATAACTTATATCTTATCTAATTTCCATTCTTAGATAAAATAGGTAGATAAATGTAGAACATTATTCTCTCATCTTCAATCTCAACCATTGGATGAGATTCCCATAAGATTTCCACCATTGGATTCATGACACATGGAAAACCAAATTTTCTTCCATAATCATCACCTTTCTTTTATCACATTTCTTAAACTATTCATTCCTACCTACTAAAATCCTTAAGCCCATTTCCAAACAACCATACTTGGCCCATATTCAAGCCAAAACCGCCGGCCTCCCTTGTGGCCCACCAAAATATTTTCCATCAATTTCCCAAAAATGACCATTTTGCCCTCCGAATCCAATTTTTGACAAAATATCCCAGAACTCATAAAATGCTATAAATCACCATAAACACTCAAAATAGGCTCCAAATAAATTCCCGGAATATAGAATTCATTTATAGACATATTCCAATACATGTCATTAATTGTCCCGATAATTACACAAATCTAATTTCTGCCCAAAATACATCATAAATTCACTAAGTGTCCGAGGTGGGTGTAACAGCCACCAAGGGAAGTGAAATTTTTCTTAAATTTCTTTATGTACTACTCATAATTTTTTGGTGTGTTACATCTCCACTTCTTAACTTTTACTCATGTAGGTACTTGGAATCTAACAAGAAATATGATTCGGGGACGATCATTTTGAAGAGGAGGGGATTGATATGAATCCGCCCAAGGACCTAAATGGAAATATTATCAAAGTTGAAGACTTAAGTGTCAACATAAAAGAATGAGGAAAAAACATGGAGAAGTACCAAACCCAAGAATCAAGCCCAAAGGAGTGGCCCAAATCTTTTCCGTCAATATTTGGACCTAGGAAGAGCATGAAATAAGGCATTTTGGAAGCTTCAAGGACTTAAGTGACAATATGAAAGAAGTTGGAGAACAAGACACAATTTCATGAAATTCTAGATTCTTGTCCTTTCATATCTAAAGGTTTCAAACAATCAATTGGTCACTAATGCTACACATAAATTGGACAATTAGTATAGAGTTAATTTTCCATAATTTTATTTATAATTTCAATTTATTTTTATTTCTACCCTAGGTCAATTCCCTACCTATAAATAGGGGTTATTTTTTGATTTGTGGGAGACATTTTTATATGAAAATATATGAAATTCACTTTGTAAATTTGATAGAAAATTCTCTATATTTTCACAACACTTTTCCACTCAAGTCTTGTTCAAAGTTTTGATCAAGTTTATTTAAATCCAAGGTTGCTTTCTCTTGAAGAAAGAGGTGTTTGATCCATCTTCATCCACCATTGGCAAAACTTCACTTTTGCTTGAACCAATTCTTGGATTCAAGAGGGGGGGTGTTGGCCATTTTTACCATTCATTTCTAGTCAAGAAGAAGATCTTTCAAAAGTGTTTCTTAATCCATAAGAAAACACATCAGGGTCAAAGCAAGCAAGTTCTAGCTCTGATACTTAGCAGAATACTCTCATGAAAGAACAATTCACACAATTCATGTAAAATAAGGCTCAAAATCTCACAGGTAGAATCTCTATTTAAAGCTTTGAACACAATTTTCTACCACTTATATGATCATAACTATGTAAATTAACGGAGGTTCCAGATTAAAACTCGACTTACTAGAGCATTGGGATTCCTAAAATGCAACCTACATCCTACATGCAACTAAACCTTTTTTTATTTATTTTGTTTTATATTTTGTTTCAAAAATTAACTAAAACGTGAAAACATGCGAAATGCACTATTACTACTAAGGCGCAAGTCCAATAATTATCTCAAGGTAATCATTGTCACCATCACAACTGCAGGACCAGTGGCTTGGTGAGAATGATTACAATTTATAAGCCCAACTCACCCTCAAGTGTAAGGTGTGTAATTGTAATGGGATGAGTGTGATCGAACCCAAGAGATTGTAATGAAAATTAATGATAACTAGCTAAATGCACTATTTTTGGTATTTTTATTGGAATGAATTTGATGTCAAGGAGTGATGTGTTGGAATTTTCTGGTGCACTAAGAACTTCATGAGTTGGTATTCCTACTCACTGCAACTAATAGTAGTTGTGAGTTCAAGTCAGAAAAAGAAACCATTAGGGTATCTTTTATCAAAGTAAAGGTATTTTGGTAAAAATGCACTAATGAGCTTAAATGAGCTCAAATATGTGAAATAGAATAGTTTAGAATTATTATATATAATTTTAAATCTCATTTTATATCTATTTCCACATTTAGACCATTTTATCAAAGTATGGGTACTTGGTAATTTTGGTATAAGGTGTATGCACCTTGTACCATTGAATAGCTCAATTAAAGTTATATTTTGTATATGGTCTAATTTTAGGAGTTATTTTAGGAAAATGAGTTATTTATCTTAAGAAATAAATGACTAGTGAAATAGGAAAAATGAGAAGCCATGGTAAGCTTTAAGGCTTAGTGGGAAGCTTTATGGTTTCTAGTAATGACATTATTCTAAATGCCATTTTTTCACCTATAAATAGTGAGTGAAATGGCCATTTAGAATACACAAGCTTCACATATTTTCTTCTTCTTCTTCTTCCTCATTTGCGCCATTTTCTTGGTATTTTTGGGTGATTAAGTGTGAACTTACAAAGTGTTCATTTCAACACTTTTCCTCTCATCTTGATAAGCATCATCTTGTCCGTTCTTCTTCTCTTCCTTCTTGGTGAAAAAAACCTTCTTCCTCATCTCTTCATCCGTCATCAACAAGCATGAAAATGAGCATATGTTTTTAGGAGCAAAGAATTATAAATTCCTTAAGCTGTTTTTCAAGATGAAAGATACTAATATTTCGGCTTCATCTTGTTCTTCTGTGATATATATTTCATGTATATTCTTGTAGAAATTGTGTATGATATTATGAGATATCATATCTTTAAATCTTCCATGAATTTGTATGAACATAAACTTGTAATTGAGAATCTTAAAGGTCTTAAATCTTCAGAAACATCCTACCATCCACCCAGAAATCCAAAATCCAACCAGACCGGGTGAGAGTACCGGGCGAGAGTACTCCGACAGATAGTGGACGGGACATACGTCGATGTGCCTCACATGATCTTCAGATCGATCTGCACTATCACCGATGTAATAACTCTAAAAATTATGGTCCGAACTGATATTTTTAGGATGCGGTAGATTTTAAGTTTTGAAGTCTTTACTTTCTCTTATTGCATATTCTTTATTTTTTAAGATGATCTTTTTATGTTATTAGTTCAGATTAAGTGAAATTATTTTCTTTTAATAAATAAATTTAGTAAATAAATAGTAATAATTAATTAATTAAGTAATTAATTAGTTAGTTAAAACGAATAATAATAATAAAATAAAATGAAAAACAGAAAATTCGGCCAGTTTTACGCCAATCTCAACTTCACGCCTTCCATCGACCTAGCTTCATACTCCACCATCATTGTTCCAGACTTTTCCATCAATCAACTAGTATTTGGCTATAATAGGAGCTCACTTGATGAAGAAAGAAGCATGTAACACAGAGAAAAAGAAGAAGTAAAGAAGAAGTTACAGAAGAAGTTACAGGAAGAATTGGAAAATTCGATCTACACCTCCACTTCCTCTCATTTGCCTTTTTCTCCATCAAACTCCATCCCCATTAGCTCCGCAGTGACGAGATGAAGCCAGCCCACCGTCGCCCGCCGCCTGAGGTGCCAAAACAGAGTAGAACGGAGCCCAAAACCGTTTCCGACACGGACACCGGTTTCTCTCCAACTGGAGCCCCGTTCTCCGCCCAACCGCCGTAAACCACCCTCTCATCCGCCGTCGATAATCTGGAGCTCAACTACGCCGTTGGATCTTCACCTCCGCCGCGATCTCCGCCGCCGGCAGAAACCCCGGTGAACTCGCGAAGAAGACGAACTGGGGCTGTATCATTATTTTGTTTGGGTAAATTACAGCTTCAATCCTTTTTCCCTCTACTTTCCATTGTGTTTCACTTAAACCCTCCCGTTTCGTTAAGTATCAGTTCAACCACTCTTTATAGTTTAAAACTTAGCATTTTGCATCACTAGTTTAAACTTTGCATTTATTTTCTTTCTTTCAAATGTTTATTGTTTTTAAGCATACACACTTTTCTTTTAAAAGTTTTCTACTTTTATTTTCTTATTACAAACTTTATTTCTTGTTTCTTTTTATATATAGTTGTAAAAAATATTTATTCTTACTTTGAGTTTTTGTTTATAAATTCATTGTTAGTATTTTATAAACCTTATAAATTTGTGTTTCCAACTTTTTTTTTGTTTAAAGTATTAAATACTCTCTTCGTCCTCAAATAATTGTATCATTTGACTTTGTTGTTTCAATATTCAATGTTTGACTCAATTTTTAATAAAGATAAACAGTGTAAAAAAATTAAGAAAAAATATATTTAGCAAATTTGGATATCAAATAATGACTCCCAAATGAATTTTTTAGTTTTTAATATCTAAAAATACATGAAAATAAATCTTAGATTAAATACAGTGAAACTATCAAAACAAATGATACAATCTTTTGAAGACGGAGGGAGTATAATTCTTCTAACACTCATCCTCACACTGGAGCATACTACGAGATCTGTTAGAAGAATTAGTAAATAAATTCTTCTAACGGATAGGATAAGTAATACTACCTCCGTCCCAAATTGTTTTGAACGTTTGACTTTTAATGTTGCGTTTGACTCAAATTATTAGTATTAGAAAGAACTTGTTAAAAACAAATTAAAAAAATGTATTTAGAAACTTGAAACATTGAATTATCATTTGCATATAAAATATTTAATTTTTTCCATCAAAATATTGAAGAAAACAAATCATAGATTAAATGCTGAAAATGAAATGTTCAAATCTTTTTGGGACGGAGGGAGTAGTATAATTCTTCTAACGTAGGCCATACATGCCCCTGACGATGCGATAGGCTGAGGAGATGAAGAGACAGATAACAGACTACTCGGAAGACTAGAAACTCAGGTTCTAGTCAAAACTGACAAAAACCAGGTTCAGAAACCTGATCAGAGCGAGTTGACCCATCAACTCTCGATTACTGGCGGACAACAAACGGCGGCGCGTGGAGGCGCATGTGAAGGCTTCCGGTGACGGAGACGGTGCAGTTCTGATCACCGAAGCCTCCTAGTTACATCTGTAAGGTTGGTTTCAGGATTTCAGTAGCGGAAGATGGGGTTCTGGTTAGGGAAAAGCTTTGGGCAGGAAGGAAATGGGGAGTGTGCGACAACAGAGAACACCTAGATCAGGAATTTTGCTCTGGTAGCATGTCAAATTTATTTGCAGGATAAATTCAGAGTGTGACTAAATCACAAGACTCTTGCCCTTTATATGATAAGGGCACTTACAATACTAGAAGAGATAGAAAACCTAATACTAAAAGATAGGAATCCTAGTATAATACTATCTTACAAGAGTACTAATACTAACAGGAGACAGAATTCAAACTGAGATAGGATAAGTAATACTCCCTCCGTACTCCAGTGATACATACATTTGTTTTTGTTGTTTCACAGTATTTAATCTATGATTTTTTTCATGAGTGTTTAGACATTTTAACTTAAATATCTTTTATCCATATCATAATTTGAAGTATAAATTTTCTAAATATATTTTTTTATGATTTTCTTTTTCACTATTTATCTTTGTAAATATTTGAATCAAATACTGAACCTTGAAACATGAAAGTCAAATGTATGTATTAATGGAGTACGGAGGAAGTAGAATTCTTCTAACAGTTCATTTATCATTTGCATATAAATTACTGACAGATCATAGATTAAATGTTGAAAAACAGATGTATCTTGTATAAATGGATTGCTGTTAGATCACAATGAACAGAAAAAAACAACACTTACTCTGCAGCAAAAACTCTAGTTCGGTATCTGAGGTGTTTATCTCTATTGTGATACTTGGCAGCACCTTCAAAGGGACTCCTATGGCCAGAGACCATGTTCTCAACATCCTCCCCTCGAGTCAAGCTTGAATCATTATCTTGGGCACTGGCAGAATCATTTTCTGAGGTATTATTCACTGACATTGCAAGAACCTGGACAAAAGCCTAAACAGGTTATCTTATTGTAATATTGCTCTAACCAACTTCAGTGAAAATAACGTGAAGCACAACCTAAAGATGAGTTTGTCTAAGTTAACTAATACACAGGAAGACCATGCAGTAATAATGTCTCAGTAAATTACAACAAACCATGATCTTACATTTCTTCTTTTATAACAACTATTTTCCCACTTTCTCCAATTAATTCTATGGCATTTGTGACATGCCGGCATCCTCATGATCAATGCATCTTACTAAATCTGTCTGATTTGATCGGTTATGTTTGACTTCAATCCTATGTTTGACTCAACTTTTTACTGGGACGTATTTGTTTATAATTTATATATATATGTGTGTGTGTGTGTGTGGCCGGAAAAGAAGTCCTAAGCATCTAGCCTGGTGGTTAAGCTCCTAAGGACATAAGGTGGAGGTCTTGAGTTCAAGCCTCCACCACCCTTATCCCCTACCCTATGTATCAAAATATATACTCCCCTGCCCCTCTATCAAAATATATACTCCCCTGCCCCTCTGTATCAAAATATATACTCCCTCCGTCCCTTAAAACTTGCTACAATATATACTCCCCTACCCTATGTATCAAAAAACTTCCTACACTTCCTCTGTAGAAAGTTTTTTTACACCAATTTTCCTTTATTACCCTTACTCTCTCTTTCCACTAAAAAAATACTTTGTCTTATATGCATATTTTATCTTTTTATCCTTAAGTCAACACAATCTTAATCCATGTGTCAGTAAAAATGGAGCATGCTCAAAGGGACGGAGGGAGTGTGTGTGTGTGAAAAAAAAAAAATATGTTGGAAAAGAAATGAAACAATTAAAACAGGATGGAGGGAGTATCTTGAACAAGTTGAAGTTGGTCATAAAATATTTTACAGCAATTAAATATCTCAGATTATATTGGCAGTTTGACTCGACGAAAACTAGGTGACCAGTTCATGCCAGATGCTCTTCCTCATTGAGCATGACACTTCAAAGAGGAAAAAAGGAGCTAGCTGAAACAAAAGCCTACAGATACTCCTGCCATTATGCAGGTTTGCATCACTTGCAGATATTGTAAGACCTACTAACAATCCAAAACTGGAAAAATTGGATACTGGAGAAAGGAAAAAAAAACCTTACCATGCTACGACAAATTGATATCCAACGGGAAGGGTGTATAGGACAAGATATATGGAGCAGTCGAATTATAATGCCACGCACTAGATTCCCAATCCTACAAAACAAAATGAGGTTATGTAATTACTTCAAAATGCAGACAGAAAAAAGCATGCTCCGCAAACCCCATTCAATCAACCCACCTCAGGTATTTGCCCTGATGCACATAGCTACACGTTCAAAAAACCAAAACCCAAAAAAGGGACTTACTCTGAATCAGTTTCCTCATCCAGCATCTGAAACAGATTATCTTCAATTTGCTCATCAATAATCGAAACCTGAAGTTACATACAATCAATTGGAATCCTTCTCCATTTTTCATGGAAATAAAAAAACACAAGAAAATAAGACGAAAAAGAGATAGCAGAAAATGTATGCCACTGACAGGATCCTTCTCAATAAGGTGCCGCAAAGTGGAGACAGCAAGATGTCTCAGGCTTGGCTGTTTAAAACTAAAACACTTATTAATGGAGGAAAAAAGTAAGACGGTTCATTTAACATATTCAAAGAACAGAAGAAACAACCTGTCTTGAGGATAGAGTCGATAGAATAACTTGCACATGGGCATGCACTGAAGCAGCTTTCGGAGCAAACAGAACAAGCTGCTGTGTAAAACGAACACTCCTGCATGTAAGTCCATTATGGTTATTCACTTGGTAAAAAACAAAATGCTTATCTCTGCTTGAAGAAATTGTGACACAAGATCGTTCTATAGGGAAATAAAATAACAAACGGATTGCCATACTCAAGCAGCGTGGCTGTTTCCTGAGAGGAGCTTATCTCGTCAATAACAGACTGCACAGACAGGAAATTATTTTACAAAATCAGTTCATATAAAGAATGTAATCCCGGCGTGAAATGTTGTTTTCTGAAGATTAACCCATCAGAAAGCAAAAAGTATAACTTATAGCTTTTTGGAAACAATCACCTTGCATCGTGAAAAGAAAATACTGCCAGGCGCAAGTTCAGGACCAACAACAGCAACAATGGCATTTATAAGACGACCTATAGCTTGATGAAGGTTTATCTCCCCATTCTCTTCCAAAAACAGGATCTCCAATGCAAGGCCTAGTGTTGCCTACAAACAAATAGGGGAAGATCGAAAAGAAAATATGAAAACAAATATGGAGAGGGAAAAAACACCAAGAGCCTTCAGCAGCTTTTTATTTTTCCTCTCTTTTGAGGATTAAAACAGTCATAAGCAGGTTTGTTAATTTGCTTGTAAATTCAAAACCTAATGGAGATGCTCAACAGCTGTCATAAAAACATTAGCATCAGGATGCAATCAGATTTTATATTTCAGCATAGAAAGGCTTAGTGCCTCATTGTCCCCTGAACTATCAAGAATCTAACGATTCTAAGCTCTGGGCCAAGGAACAAAAGTTAATTTCCCAAAGAGCTCCTAAACTATTGTGCCTAGCTAGTCCGAAATGGACAAATATTGGGGGCACCAGGAAGAGACATTCAACTTCTCCACTCAAGCCTCATCATAGATCAATTGATCAATCTCCCTCTTGAAACTCGAGGGGCTTGGCGGAGATTGGATTAAAGAGTTGCATTATGAATAAACCGGGCTTTTGTTCCCATTGCAAGCTGTGAAAACCCACTACACTGAGCAATGATCCTTTTCGTGGGTGGCCAGCCAACGGCAAGTCAGCCTCAAATAAGGTAATTCAGGGGCTCTTTGAAATCAATTTTAGTTCAAGGGCCATTCAAGTCATACAATCATACTTCAATGGGCAGTGGGAGATTTAAGCCATGTAATGTAATACTATATGAGAAGCAATCTTATACTACAAAATTGGTACTTATAAGCCATATAAACATATGAGAAGTAATCTTATACGGAATTGGTATTTATAAGCATAAAAAGATATTCACTTCAGATTTATTTTAAAAGCAATGGCTGCCTACATCCTAGAGATACAAAGAAATAAGCTAAATTATGCAACACATTTACGCTAACTCAAATATACAGCATTAAACATAATAATACCTTAATTTTTTATTGTCTCTAGTCAACAAATAAAACCTGACTGTAACATCTTTACATTCTCATAACATACTCTAGACTAAATGAAATGGAGCATAGAGAAATAGGCATTTCATTTACCATATTGAGACACCTTTGAAAAAGATTTTGGTAAAAGATATACATCATCATCATCATCATCATCATAATCAAACAGCACCTTAATCCCAACTATGTTGGGGTTGATGGCATGAAGTTTATAGCGTCTATTAAGTGTCAAAAATTTGTTGACACTAAATCTTGCAAAAGCATAGTGGCAAAGTTTTAGGCCGGATGCCCTTCCTGTCGTAACCTTCTTACAAATGAATAATGAGATGAAATTTCAAATTGTATCATCATAGGTTTTTTCCACTTGCATGGAAAATATCATGAGATGATGATGACTCGATAAATGATACAGTATTCATAAAAATCATTTCCAGGAAAAAAAAAATATTATTCCTACAGAGCAAAGGTTAAGTAGGAATGAGCAGGAATGAAGGATAGAAGACAGGTGAGAGTGGATGTAAGAGAATTCAGGATTGATGTACCTGCACGTAAGATACAAATGACAAGCCAGCAGCTTCAATTGTCAGGAGGAGTCCATGCAACGACCAGATCTGTAAGCCTCTGGTTCCACTTTTAGCAAGAGATGATACTGAACTGACAGTCACAGGGACTAAAGTTGATAATGCAATTCCTCCAGCGCTGCATAAAGGATAAAACGGGAAAGGAAAATGAGATTATATCCGATTATCAGAAGACGGGAAAAAAAACCAATATCTTTGCAGAAGAAACTTATTGAAAATTCCAACGCACAAGTTACTCTAACCACCAATATATTTTCCTTCGCTGCTCAAACAAATCTTAACAAGTAAACTGATTATACAGTAAAATGAGAATTCCCACGTAGTTAACACTTGAAAATATTTACCTCTGGTGAATACAACCAAGTGCAAGAGCAATTGATCCGGCATAGCTTGTTTCTCCTACACCAATTAGCTCACCAAGCAACAGTCTAGTCTGCATCAAAACAGAAAATATCAAACCAAATACTAAGTGATTAAGAAATAAGCATATGCTGTAATAAGTTCTTTGTTTTAACCTACAAAAATTGTTACAAATTTTTTTGTATAGATATCGTAAATAACTATATAAGTACCTTTGAAAAGTTATACCAGTCCTAAATATGTCTGACATTCTTTTCATTAAAGTTTTAGTTCCTAGAGTTATCATGCTTAGTCTATTACAACTAGAGAGGTGCTCATGTCTATGCACCCAATCAAACCCTCAAATATCTTACCCTAAAGATACGTTTTTATTTTAATAAAACGGTAAAGAAAAGGAAACTGAATAGACTCTGAAACCATGGAACATACGATTCTAGCTGTGAATACATCATTTCCAAGACGAGCTAAAAGACCAAAGCCCTCACAACATGCCCTGCGTTGTGATGCACAGATGTCCCCTTCAGCTAGAATCCCCTGTTACATTAGAGGAGCATGGCAAACAAAAATAAAGCAAAATAAACTTACTTCATCAGCCAATGAAAATTATGTCATTATTTACTGATGAAAGGAAATTACAATAAGGGGAATACACAAATAATGATTCGGCCACCATCGAATCACATACCTTAAAAATAGTTTGTACTGAGTTCAATATTAGTGGTTCCAATGATTGACGATGTAAAGCAAGCAAAGCCTGTGAAAGAAAGTGGAAAAATAAAAAAAAAAAGGAATTTCTGATCATACTGCAAACTTTTAGACGGAACAAAAATTCAAACTGCCAAACACCTTTAGTCCAGCAAGTAAGCCAACACATATATTAGAAATGCTTGCAGCACGCCAGGGTTGCTTTTTCCCGGATTTTAGACACTGATCAATCATACCAATCAGTGACAACATTCCACTGTTATCCTGCAATATGGAAGTTGAAATCAAGAACTAATTTTAATACATTGAAGACAGTACTAAAGGTTACGATAAAAAAAAGCCTATTTGTTATTTTTTTTCCAGAGAAATGGAAAAGAACAACAACATTCTCTTGCCTGAGAAGCAAACATAACTCCAAAGCAGAGAAGCATTTGGTTCACCAAGGACTTGTTAATTGTCTCTGGCTTCAAGAGTAAACATATTGGTGAGCAGCAAGGAGTGAGAAAGCTAGAGATAACATTGATGACAAGACAATACAACATCATATATCGCATTGGAGGAACAGTTGGCTAAGATATAAGTCTCCTGTCCATTTAATGAAGTCCATATTTTCAACAAGTTATTCAGTATATACTGTTAAAGTAGGAAATCTCACATGGTACATAGAAAGAGGTTAACCATTGCTTATAATGACTTGTCCACTCATTGCCAATAGGGGGTGTCAAACTTGAAACTCAGAACAAAACGTTTTCACTGGATGAAAATTTTTTACAAGGTGATTTTTTTTCTTCTAATTCACCAATTTTTTGCTTCTCACTTCCCTTTTCTGACTTTCCCTTTCTCCTTCTAAACTGCTTCAACATCTCCGTCAGCAGCTTCTGGCTCATCGCCGCCGCCGTCTGTTTCTTCGCCGGGCCTCTCTTCCTTGCAGTCGCCGGCAGCTTCCCTTTCGCTGCTGCCCCCTTCTTCTTCCTCGTCTCCGATCAGTTTCTCGATCCGAATCGCTTATCTTTCTCATGAGTTCTTAAAACA
This sequence comes from Daphne laureola, assembly GCA_038382905.1. Lineage (NCBI taxonomy): Eukaryota > Viridiplantae > Streptophyta > Magnoliopsida > Malvales > Thymelaeaceae > Daphne > Daphne laureola. The sequence goes on from JBBYHH010138876.1 coordinate 12,772, forward strand.
AGAAGAGGCCAAGGATTCTGATGGCAGGCGAGGCTGGGCACAACGGTAGCAGGGGAGCACCGGCGATTATGCTTCTTCTCTATTGAACCCGATGCAGTTGATCTTCGAGAGAGGCTCTCCGCCGGCAACCCGTGGAGATCGGCGGTGGAAGCTCGGTCCGATGGCAGCAAGGACGCAGCGCAAGTGTTGGTGGCCCTCCGTCTGGGCTGTATGATGCGAGACGCAGCAAGAACAGAAGCATCGGCTGCGCTTGCCGATCGCCGGATTTCACGGTGAATTTCTTAAATTCACTTCTCGCGTGAATTAGAGAGGTCTTATTAGTTTTGGTGAGAAACTCGCTTTCTCACTATGAAAATCACTAGGTGAAATATTTTTTTTTTCACTCACAAAATTCCATCTTTGAAGCCCCTTAATATAAGTTGGGACAAACGTCATTTTGCCACTAATTTTTGGGTTGTTAATTTTTTGCCACTAACGTTTTTTTGGGAAAAATTGCTATCAATGTTTGGAAACTCGGTCAAATTGCAATTGAAGAGTAAATGCTATAATCTATCAAAAAAAAAAAAATTATAATGGGCTTGAAATTTTGAATTAATTAATGTTTATGAGGGAAAAAAGATAGAGAGAAATATTAAAAGGATTCATTTTAATAATTTTTATTTTGAAAAACAAAATTAAAGTTGTTCATACTACCTAAAACATTTATACTATCATACAATTTTTTCTATAAAAAACATTTATACTAGAGTTTCTAAAAAAAATAGTGTATCTACCAATATTAGGTGCGAGTTTCAGCCGAAGGGCAGTCTACTGAATTTTTAAGAAAATTGTAAACCACTTGAAATTAAAATTAATGGTTATGAGAAAAAAAAATTAGAGAGAAATATTAGTATGATTCATTTTTTTATATAGTTTTTATTTCAAAAAATACACCCTTAAAATTGTGCATATTGCCTAAAACGTTTATACTAGAATTTTTAAAAAGTAGTGTAACTCCCAATATTAAGTACAAGTTTGAGCCGAAGGGCAAATGGGTTATAGGCTACCAAAGTTTTTGAGAAAAGTGTAATGCATGTGAAATTTAAATAATGTTTATCTGGAAAACTTTAGAGAGAAACATTGACATGATCCATTTTTTATAGTTTTTATTTAAAAAAAAAATAGACATTTAAAATTTTCTATATTGTCTAAAATGTTTTTTTTTTTTACAATATTGCCTAAACTGTTTATGCTAAAGTTTCTAAAAAGTAGTGTAGCTTCAATTATTATGTGAAAGTTTCAGCCGGAGGGCAAATTAAGGCTATAGTCTACCAATTGATTTTAGAAAAGTGTAATTCACATGAAATCTAAATGAATGTTTATGAGGAAAAATTTAGAGAAAAATATTAATATGCTTCATTAAATCCTACATATATTGCCCAAAATATATATTAGAGTTTATAAATATAGTAGTGTAGCTGTTAATATTATGTATAAGTTTGAGTTGAAGGGTAAAGACTATAGCCTACCAAATTTTTGGACAAAAGTGTAATGTATATGAAATTTAAATTAATGTTTATGAGAC
>JBBYHH010138987.1:0-14335 GCA_038382905.1 Daphne laureola
TTTCATATTTATTTTGTATATTGTGCGTACTAACCTTTTTGCAGGTTTGTTCTTCAAACCATTACCCTTACCTAAGCACTTACTAAGTTCCTCTCGAGGACTCACCCCCCTTATGATTATCTTTTTCAGGAGCTTCTGATACACGACCTGCGGAGTAGCTCAATTGGGTTGTTTTGTGATTTTATACCGCAGGTAGATATAGCTCCTTGATTCTGTTTCTGTTTCTATTTTGGTGGTGACCTCGATTAAGTATGTATCTGTCATCTAATTACTTTAGATGAACACATATGAAATGACTAATGGTTAACTTCTTTGTTTGTGTTTAGCAGCAGCAGCAGTATCTTGAGGTGATTATCGGTATTCTTGTTGATCCCGGCCACTCAAGCATAATATGTATTCCACTCTGACAAGCTCTGGGCTCTCTAGGCGTAGTATGCATATGTACATGTAGTTTAGAAAGCATTTTGGAACTTGTTCACATGATCATCTATTTTCTGATTTCTGGATGTGTTATAATTCTCGCGTAGTACTTGCCCAATTAAGTGGGGGCGAGGCTCCTTTCTGGTGTATCTGTGTTGAGCTGAGCTCAACTTTGAATGTGCAATTCCTGTATATATGTGGTTGTTTCAAAGTACATGTTTTAGGCATCACCAGAGTACCCTAAACTAGTGGCACAACTAGGATAAGGGAAAATCATATCGGGCCGGGTTATGGGTCTCCTGCACCAAAGTGGCCCCCGTTCGACCGTCATCCCCCTCTTCGCCCTAGTCCGTTGCTTCCACCGGCCGAGGGGGGTGACAGTTCAAGTGCATTAAGGAGAGGACAATATTTCATTATGAGTCAAACAACCATAATGAAAGAGACTTAATGTGTGTGTGCCTTGAGGTCGCACGCTTAACTCCATTTATACGAATTTGCCTTGTTTTGGCCTATGTTTGAGAGACTTATTTTGTGTGGGGGTTGTTACTCAAAAGTGTCTTAGTGCGAGTGGGAGGTTGTTGGAATTCCTTGGCGCACCAAGAACTTATTGAGTTAGTATTCCTACTCACTACAACTAAAAGTAGTTGTGAATTCAAGTTAGAAGAAGAAACCATCAAGGCATCTTTTATCAAAGTATGGGTATTTTGGTAAAAGTGCACTAATCAGCTTAAAGGAGCTCAGTTATGTGAATTGAAATTGTTTGGAATTATTTTGTATAAATCCAAACCTCATTTTGTATCTCTTTCCACCTTTAGAACCTTCTATCAAAGTAAGGGTACTTTGGTAACTTTGGTACAAAGTGTAGACACCTTTCACCATTGAATAACTCCATTAAAGGTATGTTATGTATATAGCCAATTTTTGGAGTAATTTTAAGGGAAAATAAGGCCATTCATTTTAAGGAATAAATGATTAATGGAATAGTAAAATGAGTGGTTATTTAAGCTTAATGATAAGCTTAAATGTAAGCTTAGTGGAAGCTTTTATGGTATGAGTAATTATCATAATTCTAATGGTCATTTTATTTAATTATAAATATATGTGAACAATGCCCATTAGGGTTACTAATATTCACATAATTCTTGCAAGTTTTCTTCTTCTCTTCTTCTCTAATTTTGGCGCAACCCTTGGTAGATTTTGGAGATTAAGTGTGAATCTTCAAATTGTTCTTACAACACTTCTCCCCTCTTGGCATCTCCTTCTTGTCCGTTTTCTTCTTCTTCTTCTTGGTGATCAAGGAAGCCCTCTTCCTCTCCTTCCATCCGCCATAATCCTAAGGAGAAACCAAGAAGGCGAAACATCAAGATCAAGCAAGGAAGGAGCTTACATTTTTGGAACAAGGAATTAAAATATTCCTTAAGCAGTTTTTTCAAGGGTGAAAGGTACTCTTGAATTCGGCCTTGTTGTATTTTATGTGTTCTATCTTCTCTTATATATTCTTGTATAAATGAGCATGATATTTGTGAAATGTCATGCCTTTTAATCTTACATGAAATCATGTGTTTGTATAAATATGAACATGAAATGAGAATCTAAAAGATCTAAAATCTTCAGTCAAGACTACTGCCACATGCGTTGTATACTCTACTCCCTACTCCTAGTTTACCATGGACAGACATAAGCATGGACTTCAAATCTGGTTTGCCTAGGACTTCTAGAGGGCATCATTCTATTTTTATGATAGTAGATAGATTTTCCAAGATGACTCACTTTATACCATGTCACAAGACTGATGATGTATCTCATATAGCTGATCTCTTGTTTAGATAAGTGGTTAAGTTCCATGGCATTCCTAGGTCAATAGTCAGTGACAGAGACTCAAAATTTCTTAGTCATTTTTGGAGAGTCTTGTGGTCTAAGTTGGGTACTAATTTGTTGTTTTCCACATCTCATCATCCCTAAAATGATGGCCAAACATAAGTCACCAATAGGAAACTCATAACAATCTTAAGGACTTTGCTTAAAAAGAACCTAAAAGAATGGGGAAAATGTCTTTCACAAGTTGAGTTTGCATATAATAGGTGTTTCCATTCTACCACACATATGAGTCCTTTTGAGGTAGTGTATGGTTTTAATCCATTTACTCCTATTGACTCGATAGTATTTCCACTTAAAGAAGTTGTGAGTGTAGGTGGCAAAGAGAAGGTAGAGACCATGAAGAAGCTTCACCAACAAGTCCAAGCCCAAATTGGTAGGAGATTCGTGAAGTTTGAAACAAGAGATTGGGTATGGCTACAGCTAAGAAAGGAAAGGTTTTCCCAAGAGAGTAAAAACAAGTTGGCTCTGAGGGCTGATGACCCCTTTCAAGTGGTTAAAAGAATTGGGGACAATGCTTACCAACTTGACTTACCTAGCAAAAATTACAATGTTCATGCTACCTTCAACGTATGTGACTTATCCCCTTTTAAATTTTATGCAGATCTAAATCCGCGGACGGATTCTTCTGAAGAGGGATAGGATGATATGGTTGCTCAAGCTCACAAACTCACTAAGACACCTTTTAGCCCTTCGCATAACATGCTTAGGCTAATGAAAAGAGGGAAGGCGAAGATGACTAAAGAAGCCTTAGAGCTTTTCATGAAAGCAATGGCGTAGAAGATAGAGAGTAAGAGGAACAAGCGCAAGCCACTCAAGTCAAGGTTCAAGCTTTGGGTCTTCAACTAGTGGCAAGATAGAAAGACTTAATACGGAAAGCTTGGAGTTTGAGCATGTTGCAACAAGATCAAGGTTCTGATGAAGGGATAGAAGTGAAGGGTATGATGAAAGGAGGTCTATCGTCGCAATTGAAGGCCTCAAGGCCTAACGGTGGGGATCTTACCATTGGGCTCAAGATCCCTGAAGTCCTACGGTAGGTACTCTACTGCCGGCCAAAGGAGCCCTAGACCCCAACGGTAGGTGCACTACCGGCAGGCGTAAAGGCCCCCAAGGCTGATGGAAAAGGCCTTACCATCAGGCCCAACGGAGCACAAGCGGACGATAGGAGGTATACTGCCAGCCTATGTTCCTCATCCTCAGACAGTAATGCCTCTACTGCCACGCAAGGGTCGCCTCTTCACTGACGGCATTAGGAGTACCGTTACTCATATCCCCCCTAACCTGCAGGAATTGAGGTGCTCCACGGGGACTCATCTGCTCATTGCTTGTTTGCTTCGGTATAGGGTATACTGCCACACCCACATGTCTCTCTTCCCAATGGTGTGTGTACTACCACCGCTCTACCCTTCATTTACGGTAGACTCTACCATGGCACTGGGCTTGCATAGGCTACAGTACCTTACCGCCTCGCCCCTCAGCCTCTTCATCAGCTGCTTCCAGGGGGTCTCATCTCTTGTTTGGATGTATTATTAAGACACACGTCACACACGCGTCACACACATGGAAGTATGGAAGCTTTTTAAGCAGATAGAACTCTTATTCTAAAACATCCCTACCGCCTTGGAACTTAGTCTTATCAAGCTTAAACTCTTTCCTCATGAACTAAAGGCCATGTCATCACCACATCATCATAGCCACATTCAGAAGTTTCCTTGCAATTTCATTAGGTTATTTATATTAATTTTGTATTATTTTGTACACTTCTTCTCCAAGTTTATAGAGAATATTCCTAGGATATTCTAGATTTATTCCTTTTCTTGGAGAGGAATTCTCCTCCTCAATTGGTCCTTTATAAGACCATTTACCTCATTTGGACAAATTTAGAACTCTTTGAATGAACATTTCAGCTTTTGTTGGAACTTTAAGAGCTTTCAAACTTCTATCTTCCATACTCAGCTCTTGAGGCTTGTTTATCTTCAAGGATCATCTTTGGTGTTACTTCCACACTGTTAGAAGGGGTGCCAAATCCACCTTCTACTTGGGCACTACACTACTTGTTGCCAAGAACATAAGAGTCTTGGAGGTGAGGAAGCCCGCATCTACCCCCGCCATCAATCGATGTTCTTGAGCTAGATCCTCCGTTGCATCAATCCTTCAAACAAAGAGTTGGGATTGCATCAAGTGGTCCTTAAGAGCCATTACTTCATCCTCAAGGAGTAGGTGGCGGTCAATGTCATCAAATGACTTTATTTGAGGATTATGGTGCAAATTGACCTTCATCTACTGACATTCCTCATTAGGAAAGGACCTTATGATAGCTTGAACTTGTTGTTCATTAGTGAGGTCATGGCCATCTTGTTTCAGCTGGTGTATCATGCGTGACATCTCCCGCAAGTGGGAGCTCATGGTGTGGTAAGCTCTTTTGACATAGTTCTCAAACTTTAAAATCATTGACCTTTATTTCTCAAGAGAAATATCACCATATTTGGTATTGATAGCGTCCCAAATCTTTTTGTCGCTATCAAGGATCGAGAACTCCACCATCATCTCATCCACCATAGTGGAGATGAGGGTAGCCCTACATATAGAGTTTTTCTTTGTGTATGCCATATAGGCAGCATTATCCTCCCCTTCACCAGGCAGTTTGACCTCACTGGTCAACACATCAAGTGTATCTTTCTCAATCAATATGAACTTAATGTTTTGTTAACAAATTGAATAGTTTTCACCATCCAATTTCAAGTCCTTATTCAACTCAACAACGACATTCTTACATATTATCTACAATGATGCAAATCATATGTTCAATGTTCAATTATACACAACAAGACTCAATATAGTAACAAGTGTATAAAAACTACTCCATACATGTTCAAACATGGAAAAAGAGGTGCATATAGCACTCAATTAGAAACATACAAACATGTTTCCATAGTTTCATACACATGTTCTTAATGAACCTTCCAAGAAGGTTCTCTTGTATGTCACTAGTACATTCATCCATGTAACACATACATGTGCCATTCTAATAAGTGCACTCAAAGTCAAGAGCAATCAAGTCCATTGCACAACATTAGAGCTCCCAAGATAAGGTCCAGGACTAAGAAGATGAAAAAAGCACTCAACATGTTCATTCATGCACTGGCCAAGAGTTTGGTCCAAGAAGAAGAGTTGAAGGAAGCAATAAGAAGAGTTGAATATTTGGGGCTCAGTATGATCATAAAATAAGGAGATTTTATCGACAAGACATTGGGGGTTAGGTTCTTGCACTTGAAGGAAGAGATAGAAGCAAACCCTAGCTCATATGAAGAACAAGTCAACGGGTTGAGAAAATCTGGGTAGCAACTGAAACTGAAGATAGATTCCTCATCTGACATTCTAATGTAGTCATTCAAAAGTCCATTCTATAGCCCTAGAAGAGAGGAATCCAATTTCGGTGGTTTCAAGGCATTTGGACGTCTACAGCCGCCTGGGTGAACATGTTACGATTGGAACTCAAATCTGCCAAGAGAGAGAATGTCATCTTACCTACTCCAGCTTAGGTGGCGTTTTCTTTCAAAGGTGGCGACCAAATCAGCTCCATTTCAGAATCTCAAGCCCTTCTCATTTCTGTAATAAGTGAGAGTCACATGTGAAAGGGATTTGAAACTATTTAGGTTAAGTTTTCATGTTTTGTAAAGGGTGGACCCGATTTTGGAAACCCTAATCCTGATTTCACTTTTAAACTTTGTAATTAGTTTAGGATCCAACCACCTCACCTCCTTTCAATCCTAGCCATAGATTTATCTGGAAAGAGAGGAGAATGAGGGTAAAGGGCTGTTGAACACTCATTTTCAATTAGAACTCATCTTCAAGCTTTTCTCAAGAACATTCATGAAGGAAAACCTAGGGTTCTCAACTTTAACTTCCACTTCCAGCTCTTAGGGCTTAGATCAAGCTTCAAGCTTCAAGTCTAGTGTTGTCCTCAACCCATAGAGGAAGGTGTTAGACTCGCATTCATCCCTGGACAAAGAAATCCTTGTTGCTAGCTCATATCCAAAGCTAGAGGTGAGGATAGGTCTGAAATCTCAACTCCCCCTTTCATTCACTTGTGTTCTTGGTTAGATCTTATGCCTAGGATCTCAAGCAAAGCTTGAGGAGGTGTATATCAGTTGGTATTAGAGCTCTGGGTACGAAGAACATGATTTTCTTAAGGTTTTTTAGCTCAGACCACTTGAAACATTTTCAGGCTGAAAAGCTGTTGAAAACTCTAGAATAGTCGGTGTTTTTTGTCGTGTTTCTGGGCAATTTCTGATCTTTTTTTACTGCAATGTTCTTTCAATCGTCAAGAAAAAAGGATGATCTACAACTTTTCTTCAACAGTTTTTCAAAAAAATACCAAAACCACCTCATGTTTGCAAAACTTTCAAACTTACCATTACTGGTAGTGCAGCTGGAGTTCCAAAAAAGAAATGTTTGTTTGAGTGCCCAAATCAGTGAAATAGGGTATGATCTTCTTCAACATGTTTGTTAAGATGCCAATTTGTGAATTTGTGCAAAAATTTGGACCAAACAAGGTAAAAGGGGTTGCTAGAAAGCTCAAAAGAAAGAGCTAACATTTCTGCTAGCTCAAATTTCAAGCAGCCAGATTTTCTTCTTCAAGCCTTTTCAAATTCCTTCCCAAATTTCTTTCACCTCCCACCCTCCTAGCACAACTAGTTTCAGTTACTAGCATTGTACTCTATGGTCTTAATCAAATTGGATTAGATTTTGAGCTTTGAAAGGAGGCTAGGTGTTACAGACCACCCCAACACGACGATGATTTCTCTAAATATTTTATTCAGAGATCAGATTTTGTTACTACTGGGACTCTATTGTGAACATACAGGTCACGTTTTCTATTAGGTATCACATCTAGGGACTTCATTTGAGATTCATGTCCATGAGATTTCACATTTTTGATCTAATATGTGAATCCCTGGTCATTCCGCCAAAACTGAAAAAATTATGTCGCTACCGGAACTTTATCATACATGTTTAGAACACATTTTTGAGTACTCTGGGGCTCCATTGAGGTCCGTGGTTGTGAAATTTGGCATCAGAAGGTTAAAATATGCATTCCGGGCCATTTTGAAAAACATTCGCTTCGGGGGGGAAAACGATCATTTCAGAAAAGTTGGATAAAAATGTATATATGTTGGCTGGTCAAAGGCGGCTGTAGGGGTCAAAAACGTGGGAAACTTGTCAAAAATAAATAAAAAGAAAGAAGAAAGGAAAAAGAAAAAGAAAAAGAAAAGAAAAGAAGAAAAAGAAATAATAAATAAAAACCTTACCTTTTTCTACACCATTCTACCATCTTCATCTGCCACCTCACGCTTCATCACCTTCCTTGCTCCATCGCCATTTTCTTCCACAACCACCATTGATGAAGCTTAAGAGCTTTCTTCCCCGTTTCTATGAATTTTTGCGTAAAAATTCAGAGTTAAGCTCAGTTTTCTGTGTAGATTTCAATGGAACTGAGTATGGTTGATGAAAACCTATCTTTCCTCCTCTCTCTCTCAAGGTTTGAAATTGATGGATGATGAATTCTTCTGATTTCTTCAAGTTTTTACCGAAGGTAAGCATGAATCTGAGCCTGGGTTAATCTACTATTGAAAATTCTGGCAAAACACTTTCGGATTTTGCCGTAGGTCAATCTAAAATTTTGACCTAAGGTTGGTGTGTTTGAGATAGGTTGAAATCAAGTTACTAAAGTGTAGTAGGGAAGCTTATCTACACTTTTCATACTTGGACCGTTATCATTTTGCCCTTCTATGCCTGTCCGATTTGCGTTCTGAAATTAAGGGGCAATTTGGTAATTTCTGGATTATTGGAACATGTGATGAAATTGTGATGCTAGATTGTTATTTGGATTATTCTGAACAACTTTAGTAATTGGAGCTATCCGTGATTCTTCACGGTTAGCTATGTTCTGTTCGGCCGAAGTTCAGGACAAAACGGAACTATGTATTTATGATGTTTTTGGAAGTAAGATTGTATAATATGAATTAAGGACATTTAATAACCCTATTTTATCAATTAATTGCTGAAGAAACGACTGTCTTCCCATTGTCCTTTTCTGGCCAAAATACAGATTGTCACAAAAAGATGATGTTTGATGGAATCTGAAATGAAATTGAGCTTTTATGATGTTATATGACTTTTTGGAAATGTTCTGTGGAGGTTAGCCCTCCCGGATTGTATTGGCCAAAATTCTGGCATTGTGTCAAGAGACACTTTCTGGGATGAAAGATGATCAGATGAATGTGAATTATGTTTCTGGATGTTGTATAGATGTTTAGTTATCTTTCCATTTCAGGGGGTTGTACGAAAAATGCTGCCGAAATGCTGCCAGATTTTTGGGTCGATCGGATTGCCTCGGGAAAGCACAGAAATCATCACGGATTGTCAGGTAAGGGTTTAACTCACTTTATATGCTTTCTGGGCTTTTGGTTTGTATAATAAGTAAATTGAAGCTAGCTCTCGGGTCAAGGGTGGGGCTCGATGACTCCCGAGATTAGTTCCATGGTAGGGGTAGAGGTATGCTGGTACCACAGATGCGAGACTTTCAGCTCCCCCATGATGATGCACTGCGATCACATGGTGATCATTACGGATGTTCCAGGTTTCGGAGTCACAACTCGCATGATCATTCCGTTGAATCTGATGATTGACACGGATTATGCCAGGTCCCGGGGTCACGACCAGCATGATTTCCACCGGAGACTTGATGATGATGATTGTTAATGCTTAATGACGGTTACGAGGAACGTACACCCCGTGCTAGTACTATGCGCCATGATGATGATTATGAGAATCAGCAAGATTTTGAAACAACCTTGGGAGGCCGCTGTATGGATATGATGATGATGAATGTTGCATTGCATATCATACTCATGATTTTTATAGGACGTATAGTATACTGCATACTGTTCATGCTGACATTGTCATTGCAGGTGATGATTGAAGAACCCCTCTACTTCTACCTACATCCTTACTGAGTTCTCTCAGGAACTCACCACTTATATTTCCATACTTTTCAGAAGCGTCAGGTTCTGGGGCCGCGGTGTAGAATTCCGCTTTGCCATTATAGTGATTTTTTACCAAGGTACAAAGTTAGCTCCTATGATAATGTTATGATTTATGTTACGGGATTAGGGGTGATTCCTGATAGAGAAAGGATTATATTACGGATATATTATGGAATTTCTGGATGAGCACCTTTACCTATGGACTAACGGTTAACACTTGTCTTAGTTGCAGCAGCAGTAGTGTCAGGTGGTGGTCATTGGAATCTTATAGATTTGACTCTCTGATTATGGTGATTGCTTTATTTTGGTAATGCAGGCTCTGTAGATGTAGATCACATTGTACATGTAGCAAAGACAACCATGTGTTGAATGTTCATATGAGATGGTTAATTGATGAATTTTTGGATGTATATACATGATGGATAAATGTTGATTTCTCTGCATGTTTATTTATCGGGGAGTACTAGCCTAAGGCAGTCTCATTTCTGGTACACCTGGTCTGAGCGGAGCACAGTATATATATATTGTGCTGTGAATTTTGATTGCAGGTTTATGAATGTTGCTAAAGTGCAGGAATTTTTGCATAGCTGATTTGCTGTGTATTAGTAGTGTCATTTTATAAAGGAAATGTGATCCAGGGGCTGGGTTGTGGATCCAGCCCACTATTATAGCTTCTATTTTTATACGTGAAGTGACCGTCACCGCCGCCCTTTTGGCCCTGCGTCCGCTTCCACCGGGCTGTGCATGGAGGGGGTGGTGACAAGTTGGTATCAGAGCCAAGTTAAGTTTTACTTTTGTTACATATGCTAGGGAGGCAGGTCTTTGTTCCACTGAGCTGATCCCGGATAGTTCACATAGGGAAGACGGCTGCTTCCTTACGTGAACTACCTAGATCAGATAGTGGAATTCTGGGCTGTGCATGTTGGATCCCGGTAAAATGGGAATTACGCGGGACTACAGGCAGTCAATCTAGTCATACATGAAATGAAGGATGTAGGATTGTCTATTGCTTATTGTACTATTATGATGTGTTTGATGTTGATCTTCTGTGTGATGATTTGCATCATGCATCATACATTGCATCTACTCTACAGAGCCAATAGGAACACTACTTTCTTAAGTTGTTTAGTTAACCATTACATCCGCTCTTTTTCCTGTTATGGAATCTCAGGAAAATGGTCAGAACTCGCGGACAGCAAGGTAGATATCCAGAGGTCGGAGATGCAGACCTTCCTCTGCCTCACAATGACAGCCAAGGGTGGCAGATATCTGGATAGCCACTGGTATAGTCAGATCCCTCACTACACCAGGTTCAGGTTCAAGAGAACCTACTGCAAGTGCTGGGACTGTTATGGACAGTTTTGTGCACCATCATACCGACAGAGGATCCGGGAACCCGGAGGACGAGCCCGGGATGATACCTTGGATTTGATTTATGTGGATGATGATGATGATGATGATGATGATGATGATGAACACTATGATATTATGTTGATGATGACGGTTATGATGGTCATGATGATGATAAGGTTATGAACTGCAAGCATAAGTCAGCTCTGTGACTAGAGATTCTGAGACACCAAATGATGGTTATCAATCTCAGTATGTGTATCAGATAAGGAGTATTGAATAAAGAATATGGAAAAGTTGTATATAAGGAACGTAACTACTAAATCAAGCAGCCATAACGTAAGGCAGCTCCAAGTAAGGTAAGATGTATAGGGATTGTGCTATATGCACATATCTTCTACGAGCATGGACTGAATGTTAACAGTCATCAGATGCCGCATCTAGAACACTGTCCAGGACCTTTATTATACACTGTCTGATGTTGCATTCTGCAATGACTCAGCATGAAAGGTTTGAGGTAATTAAACTGATGTGAATGACAACTTCACAGACACAGAGGTGCAGAGGCACCAAGTGTTTCTCCTTTATGATTATGAAATGATCGCCAGGGGTTAAGATAATGAGGATAATATAAATTGATAGGATGATCAAATAGAGAGCATTCGCGCTCTACACCAATGTCAGGAAAGAAGAATGGGTACAGAATTACGGCAAAGATATGCGAAATTGTTAAGTTTAGTTCAGGTTATGACAGTGGGTACCGTTTAGTCCTAGGACTCGGTACTATCTATGGTTACCATGTAGAGATATCAGCAATTGACTCGGGGAGCAACAACATACACCCAGAGGAGTGATCAGTGTGCAAACACACACACTTTCCTGTGATGTTTTAGATAGTAAATGCATCATTTACGCATCTTTATAATTACTTTTATGCACTTTACTTGCAATTCTCACATCTGGCAGGTGTAACGTGCAGAGGTGCAGAAAGGAGTCAAAGGAGCACAAAAGAAAGTTTGAGATGAGAATTCACGAGTTGCAAAGCATTCAAGAACATCTCGGAGTAAATTAGAGAGTTGACAATCAAGAGAAGAGTTAAGGGGGCCAAAATGCACATATTGGAAAGACGGACCACTTCAGAATGCAAGTGGCGCCACTTCAAGGCACCAAGGTGGCACCTCAAAATGACGCCATTCACCAACCAAGATCAAGCCCTGGCGCCATTATAGGGCGCCCTTCATGTTCAAGGCGCCACTAAAGGGCGCCATTCATCCTTCCCCCCTGGCGCACATATGCAACGCCATTAAGGCGCAAGTCTCCAGTGCCCTGCACCCCAGCCGGCGCATGAACCAGCGCCATGAAGGCGCAAGGAAGTGACACCTCTCACCAACCCAGTGCATCAACCAACACCCTAATGCCGTAGGTAAGTGGCGCCACCACTAATTCTGGTGCATGTTTTAGGAGTCTCACGGTGCACCACCCACGCCCCGTGTTAAATGGAGCTAAAACTCTCTCTCCCGAAACATTTTTAATCCTTATCCGAATTACTTTGGTGTTTTTAGACCATTTCCCTCTACCTTTTTAGTTATAGGTAGCCAACCCATTAGGGGCATTTTAGTCTTTTAGATTTCCTATATATATGAGTGCTAGACTCATAATCAAATGTTGAACAAAGTTGAACATTCTTGGGTATTGCTCTCTAGAGCAAAAACCCTAAGTTGGAGTATTTTGGAGTTAAGGCTTAAGGCCTTCAGTCCCGGTTTCATGAGGGGCTAAAGGCCCTAACTTGTGGATCTTCAATTATTCATGCTTACTCCTCTAGGTGCTTGATTAAATGTTTGAGAGGAATTTAATCAACATAATATTTATGGAATTGATAGATTGACCTGCTAATTGTCAGAGATGACTTTAGTAAGTTAATTGGTGATTAGTTAACTGCGGTAATCCTCAGAAGTCAGTATTAGATCACGAGAGTAACCAATGCTACTTTAGTCAGAGGTGTGTTGCTGACTTGAAAGAGCAGCAACCCAATCTGGGTTAATCAACTAAGAGTCAGAGATGACCTTAGATTATTAACAGATAAAAATCTCGGGGTTAAGTCTTGGACCACGAGAGTGGTAAGCTCATTCTTGTTATGACAGTACCGCTTAATCGAGAGAGGGGCGACACAGTCATAGTAACCCATCTTGAACATGATAAGGAAATTTCTTGGATGAACCCTCGCTGAAATGATGTATTGATTTAGCTGCGGTAATTATAATTCCATGTCTTTCAGTAATTTGTGGTAGTTTAGGTTATATGTGTGTCTACGATATCAAATGCCTTAGGTTCTGATCCTAGCGGATCGGATGATTGATTGTGGGTGAGTTAGAGATAACCACCGCTGTCAATTAGTGGAGTTAGAGATAGCCTGTCTCTAGGACACAACATTATTAGCACATGCATGATCTTTAGGATGCACAATGCACTATGAGAAACCGTGATTGAAATCCACAAGTGACGTCTTCATTCCCCTCCAGACATCCATTTATATTTTCACGCCTGCACTCACACTCACATCCTTCCTATCATTATCCTGCCTTCTATCTTTTGCATTGCATAGTAGATTAGAACACACATTTGATATTAATACTTTAGGCGCTCAGATTCTCTTGGGTTCGATCCCTCATTTAGAGTCATTACACTATGATAAGACATAGTTAAGACTAATGACGTGTTTATAAATTTATTTGATTTGGTTGATTGATTGATTTGTGCATCATTGATTCCAAAACACCATAGCAAAAACTTTAACTATCAGTAACCCTACAAAGGTTATTCTTGTTGAGGAAAGCCACATGGACTACGCCATCCTCCCTATCCTTGAGTGGATTGACCTCACTTGTCAACACATGAAGTGTGTCTTGCTCAGTTAAGATGAACATGACCTTCTATTGCCAAATTGGATACTTGTCACCATCCAATTTGAGCCCCTTGTTCAACTCATCTATGATATTCTTAGATGCCATCTACATGATGCAAATCACATGTTCAATGTTCAATTAATCACAACAACGCCCATTCAAGAAATCATTGTATGAAACTACTTCATACATGTTCATATATGGCACAAGAAGTGCATATAAGACCCAATTAGAAATACATTAAAATGTTTCCATGGTTTCATAGACATGTTCTTCATAAGCCCTCAAGAAGGTTCAAATCTAATGTCACATCAACATTTTTCCATGTACCACATACATCTGCCATTCATGTATCTTTACCTTACACCATACTATCTCATCTCCTAAGTCATTACATGGTGTCACCACCCCTCTAATTTTGTCGATGCAGCGAAAGCTGCGAAAGCGTTGTCAGAAGGCGGTGATGACGGTAGAGAAGAAATCTTCCTTGAAGTTGTGGACCCCAAAACCCGACCATTTTTAAACTTTTTCCACTGAGAGTTTCTAACGCGTTATTTTTAGTTTAAGGCATTCTAGTTATTTAAGCCCTAAACCTGCACCCGGAAACACGTTAGTGGTTTTACAGATTATCGCATGATTACTAAGCATAATTATAACAATAATACATCAACGGGAATTTACCACCCTCTTCATAGGGCGAATAATTCCCCGAAATATCAAAAATAATATACAGTCATC
>JBBYHH010139098.1:0-11326 GCA_038382905.1 Daphne laureola
GATATATATAAAACATCAATTTATTTAATATAATCTAAATAGCTAAATATTTCAAAAACACAACATCACGGAGATTCAAAACCACAACCTTAGATTTCAAAACCAACCCAGCAACCACTAGAACTCGGTAACCTCTTCGACATATATAAAACATCAATTTATTTAATATAATCTAAATAGTTAAATATTTCAAAAACACAACATCACGGAGATTCAAAACCACAACTTTAGATTTTGAAACCAAACGCAGCAGCCACCAGAGCTCAGTAACCTCTTTGATATATATAAAACATTAATTTATTTAATATAATCTAAATAGTTAAATATTTCAAAAACACAACACGGATATTCGAAACCACAACCTTAGATTTTGAAACCAACCCATCAACCACCAGAACTCGGTAACCTCTTTGACATATATAAAACATCAATTTATTTAATATAATCTAAAAAATTAAATATTTTAAAAACACAACATCACGAAGATTTGAAACCACAATATTAGATTTCAAAACCAACCCAGCAACCACCAGAACTCGATAACCTCTTCAACATATATAAAACATCAATTTATTTAATATAATCTAAAAAACTAAATAGTGTAACATATTAACGGGATGACTCGTTGGTATGTCTGAGACTGAACCAATGAGTCAGCCCGTTGGTATGGTCAGTACCAACTAGTCAGCTCGTTGGTATGGCTTGTACCAACTGGTTAGTCCGTTGGTACTAGTACCAACAGGCCAACCCGTTGGTACTAATACCAACGGGTCAGTCCATTGGTATGCTATATTCTGGCCATATCAATGAGCTGACTTGTTGATATGTTGTTACCGGAGCATAAACCAACGGTTTAACCTGTTGGTACGTACTAACAGGTTAATTTACCCATTAATTTAATCCGTTAATTTTGACAATTTTTCAGTAGTGTTTGATCTAGATATATAGACATATACTTCCCTATCAAAAAAGAAGAAGAAGAAAGACATATACTATGTTTTTAATGTTAAAATATACAAACAAGTAATATATCGGGCTAAGAGGGTGGCCGGAAACTCGAAGCTTTCATTTATTAATGGCATGTAAAAGTCATTGTTTTGTGATACCATTTTTATTTCGTTTTACCATGCACTCCCCCTTTTCTCATTTATTATTATGACATTGGATGGAATGGTTTATAGTCGCCATCAGGAAATTTTGGTAGAAATTTTTTCCGTTCACCTTGCTAATTAATTTGGGAAAATATTTTTCACCCATTCGTATACGTCACATATTATTAGTGGTAGATATTATTATTAATAATTATGAGATTATCATTCTCATAATTAATAGTATCAATTTCGTAATAAATAATTGATGTACTAACTAATAAAATTATAAACATAATTTTACGCCAATTCGAAATAGAGGGAATTCTTCTCATTCTTACATACGTAACATGTTATTATTAATTTATGTTATCATTATTAATTATAGGACTATCACTATTTATTATGAAATATGATAATCTATAATTAATTAAGATATCAATAATCAATAATATCATATCACATATACGAAAAAGAGAAATTTCCTCCATTATAGAAATTTTTAGAAAATTCCATAAGATACTGTAAAACTTTCAACTACGCCCCTCAGTAGTTAATTCCATTTAATTTTTTGTTAATTCACGGAAAAATCACCTAATTATATCATAAATATCTTAACTCTAATAATTTTACTCTAACATTTAGAATGTAAATAGAAAATTTCTTCACGAATTTAACAGAAAATGTAACTGAATTAACTGTTGAGGGAAATAGTTAAAACTTTTACAATACATTAGAGAAATTTCTACAGATTTCCCAAACTGAAAAAAAAAAACTGAAGATTTAACCTAAAAGTTTTTTATAAATTACCCTACTATATAACAAACCACAGCGCCCGCGCCCGCGCCCGTTTCCTTTTCTTCCATAAGGACTTCCAGTTCCATCCAAGAATATATTCACATTAATTTGCACTTTGAAATATTTACCTATGAGTACTAATTTTGATGAATTCAAAGCAAGTGGCGTAATCCCAATGACGAAACTTAATAGAGACCAGATGGCAGTTGCCACCCATAAATCTTTGGATGTATTGGGATATCAAGGATATACTATAAAGATAACTTAAAGAATATTGATACTCTTCTAATTTTAATTTATGTATTATTATAATTTTATTTTATTTTTTTATATTAATAAAATTATGTTTTTTAACTTTTTTTTTTTTAATTTGTGAGTCAGTTAACTTTAACAGATTTGAAGAAAAAATGATAATTTCAACAATAAAAGTTATTTAAAAAAAAATTATTTACATTCTAAGATTTAAATCTAACTATTTATATACCCCCTAATAATTACAACCTTAAAAAACTTATCCTCAAGTTTCAATTAACTCACTTACAACCCTGCCCAACCCGCCTCCGCCAGACCGCCTCCGCCACCGCTGGACCACCGCCAACCACCCTGAAAATGTCCGGAAACACTAGAAATGCCAGAAATGCCTTGAAATCGCTAATAAGGCCCGCATATCGCAGTCAAGGGCCGCGATTCGCGATTCCTAGGCCGCGGTTGTGAGCCTAAGGGTTTTCAACATGGTTGACAGTGGTTCGGTGGCGGGGGTGGTCCGGTGACAAGAGGTTAGGTAGAGCTATTAGTGGGTTAGTTGAAACTTAAGGGGTATATAAATAGTTAGATTTAAAACTTACGGTGTAAATAGATATTTTAAAAAAACTTTAGTTGCTGAAATTGTCATTTTTCCTTCAAGTCCGTTAAAGTTAACTGGAAACAAATAGAGAAGGACCACAAGTTGAAAAAAAGTTAAAAAAATAGGACTTTATTGATACAAAAAGTTAAAACAGGACCCTAGTAATACATGAATTAAAGTTACAAGACTATCAGTGCACTTTACCCGTTCTTTTGCTCAATTACTATATTAATTAGCTCGTTCCAATAATTGTTTGTTTCCGATCTTGTCGTCAAGGTAAAGTATTTGGTTTTAGTTGTTCACTTTTGTATTTTTTTTGTTAATATAAATGGGGCAGGATGTTGGGGTACTGAAAACTCGAATTCGATATATCTACAAATATTTTGATGAACATGATTACTAGATCAAATGCTACTGACCTTTTGTATTTACTTTTAGTTGTTCACTTTTGTATTAAATTGTTTGTATGTGATTAATTCTTTTATTATATATTAGTTATTAGTTGTCTCTTGAATCAAAGTTTAATTTATTTATATAATTAGTTGTCTTGTTGAGTTCCTTCATTGCATTTTTTTTTTGGATTTTAGTGTTTTCTAATTGGTGAGTAAAAATTAATTATCTCGTAAATTTTCAATTGGTTGTTTTAAAATTATTTTAAATTACCCCTTCATTTTTTTAAGTTACACTAACAAACAAAATAAACTATATGTTTTTCCTTTAAAAAAAAAAACTCCTGTTGGAAGTGAGTACCAAGACCAACTACCTAAAAATGATAAAGTACAAAAAAAGGTTTAAAAAATGTTGTGTTGAGCATTTATGTATGTATTAATTGCAATATTAGTCTTAATTTGGAGGATTTTTTTTCCGTACAAATTATTTCGATTCCATTGATGATAACTCACTCAATATATATTAAGCTATATACCTGTCCCTCCAACCTCAAATTCCTAGTTTCCTCTTTAATCCAAATGTAGGAAAATACTAGTGTAATTAATTTCATAATAAAAGGTACTACAATTTTACATGATGAGTTAAGGAAAACAGAATCTCATGCATGGGGTACAAGTTAAGTTTTAGCAGAACCATCCAAATCCATCCATCCATTCTTCAAGTTCGTACATGTTCCTTGTTAATACTCCTAATTATATGGGGTCAAAACCAACCATCTTATGAAAAATTATGTAAAAGTTAGTATACATTTCCCTAGAATCCTGGGAGTTGAAATGAAGATGGGTTGTTAATGATAAAGAAGAAAAATTCACAAGTGATGTAATTGGGTGACATCCAGAGAGGCAAGGCAACAGACTTTTGTGAGGTAGGGATCATCAGAGCAGAGGGTCAACCATGCATTGCATCCTCATCAGCCTACGCGTACACATTCGTTTAATTGGTCCAACTTATCTAGATAGAACTTGAGCTGACAGGAGCAGTCAAACATGGATGCCTTTTTTTGTACTGTTTCCCATTTTAATTACCCCAATTCTGGCAATTAAGTGCCACTTCATTAATTCATTACCAGTATCTCTCTCTCTCTCTAAACTCAAACATTACTACTACCTTACTATCTTATACTCTAGTCTTGAGGATAGAGATTAGCATTTTTGGGCACTTAAATTTCTTTTAAGGCAGGGCAGCAGCCTTAGCTACCCTACGTGTTGAAGAGGACATAGCGGGAGCCCCCCCCCCCCCAATTCTATCCTTTTCTTGTTCTGTGTTTGGTTTGATTATTTTTTGTCTGTTAGTTCTTTTGTCTCCTTTAAGCAAAAGTGGTTGATGGGAGCTTTATGAGGTACCACGACCCATTATAACTATCACATCTATCTTATAAAAATTGAGATATTTAATTTTTTATTTTATATTTTATTTAATTTTTAATAAAAAAATTAAATTATTTAAAAAATATATATTTAAAAATTAGATACATTTATTTAATATATACATATAAATTATTTATAATTAAATATTAAAAACAGAATATTATAATTTTCATGAGAAGTAGTGATTTGAGATTATGAATAGTGCCAATTTTGACATTTGTTGACTTTGAAAACAAAACAAAAAAGTCTTTTTAGCTTTAAACATTTTACATATTAGTATCCCATATTTACTCGCATTATATATATATCAAAGATTGTTCTTTTATCTCAAGTGATCAAAAGAAATATTAAGAGTCTATTAATTAAACTTATATTATGCAATGAAGATTCTCTATTTTACCTTTTTCAAAAATTCAAATTATCTCTTAAACTCTTTTTTTTTTTTTTTTATGTTTGGTTTCCACATTAACCCTTTTGTTCTATGATCGTGACAAATGAATTTTTCTCTACCATTTTGTATTCATATTTTTTCTTTCACTTTTTAAAACTTTTAAATGCTTTTATATTTTGCTCTATCATTTTGTATTCATATTTTCCTTTATCATTTTATATTCATATTTTTCTCTAGTGAAAAATTTATTTTACTATTTTTTAAACTTTACAATTTAAGCTGGTAATTTTTTTTTTATACATTTTCTTTATCATTTAATGTCTTTATTTTTATAGTTATGACCCCTTCTTTTTTTTCATAAGTTTTTTTCCCTTCATTTTTTTATTCTTACATTTTAGTTATTTGGTTTTTTAATCAAATGTAGATATAATTTTTCTTATACTCCAACTTAGACAACTGAGATATTTTTCTCGTCTTTTCATATTTTCATTTCGGAAAAATATTTGCTCCTATCCTTATTGGAGGGAACTCCTTCCTACATACGTGGCATGTTGTTGTTGGTTAATGACATCCTGATTAATTACGGATTCTCACATTCCTATAATAAATAGTGGCAATCCTGTAATTAATAGTGGTAGGAGAATTTTTTTTATTTTTTTATGTGATATTTATAAATGAGTGACATGATGTCTTAAGTGGTTATAATAATGTTTCTTATTTAGTTCAATCAATTAATTTTTTACTCATTACACTAATTTATTTTAAGAATAATTACAATTTTCATACTCAACTGTATTTAATTAGATCTTTATTACTTTTCGTGACTATAAAATTAGAATATTTAAGTCAATTATGTTTCATTTTGAATTTACTCATATTTTTTCTTCAAAACTTTAAGTTAAATACTAAAAAAAAAACACACACACAATCTCATTTAGCTCCATAAAGTTTGGATTCTCTTTTTAACAAATTAGTACATTTATGGGTGATGGATGTTGCACTTTGATGTATTTGTTTTTTCAAACTTATGTCATTCTCTCCTTTATCTTTTCCATTCATATTTTTCACTTTTCATGTTGGGTACAAATATTTTAATTTTGTTTTCTTCAAATTTATGTAATCCATTTCCCCGATCTTAATCTCCCTTTCTGAATTTAAGCTTAAATATTTACTTATTTTATTCATCATTCAATAACTTGATTTTCTTTGTACATTTTTTTTAGTAATATATATTAGATATAAAAATCACAACAAAGTGCGAGAAGAAAGTCCTAATTGCTATCTAATTGGCATAGTATTTATAAACATAGAAGGTTTCACAGGCAGCAAATAGTACTAAAAAAGGCGGGTAAAGAGCACAAAGGGGTAAAAAAATTACCAGTATTCTATACTACAGTTGAAAGGAAACACTACTAATACGAAAATATTCTATACTCGATAGAAGTATCAATAAAAGTATCAATAAGGGGTTTCAAATATATAATTTTTTAAGTGAATAAAAAAAAATTTCACTCAACTTTTTCACTGATGATTTACTCTCTTTTTCATCTTTTTTCCCCCCCACTTCTGGTGAAAACAAGAAACGTGAACATAATTTCAGTGTGAATCACCTCTGTTTCTCACCGATCGATCTTGTAGCCTTGTGGCGTCTGCTGGCTCCGTCGTCACACTTCCGGTGATACTTTAAGACTTGCTCAAGTCGCGATCGTCTTCTGCCTCTCATCTTCGTGTCCCGTCCAGTTTCCGGCCGCGTCATCACCTCTCGTCTTCGTCCTTGTCATCGCATTCACGGTGGGCATCCGCCCAGTCTCTGACCGCATCATCACCGGCTCGCCTCGTCATCCCCTTGCCTCCAGGACCAGCGTTGGTCACTGGTCTAGCTTCGATTTTACCGGATCTGACTCGCCAAAGGTCTGGCTTCAATTCGCGTGGCCCGGCGTCTACCTTCAATTCGCGTCGCCCTGGCGTCTTCCGACGATTTGAGGCGGCTAATGAACTTTGTTAGGTCCAGGACATCATCTTGGCAGCGATTCTAACGGGATAGAGCATGGACGGTGACGATTTGAGGTGGTTAGTAAACAGTAACAGTAGTACTAGTATTTGCTCATCCACAGTATGCTCAAAATTTAGAGTGGTGAATTAATTTTTCTAATTTACTAATAATTTTCGTGTAAGTAGATTTCATCCCACTTTTAACTTTAAAACCCTCTAATATAATTGGATCACATTTAACTGCTCTTTTCACTTCCCAGTGAAAAGAAGAAAGAAATATGTAGCTGTCATTGCCATACTCATCCGATCAAACTGACAATTTGAAACTAACATGCATATTCTACTTCAGCTTCAAAAGTTAACTTTTTGGGTAGATTTAAAATTTCTTAAAATACATTTGTTCAAAACATCTAGAAAAAACCTATTTAGAAACTACCATGTTTTATATCCATCGATTTTCAATTTATATACTCCCACCGTTCGTAAAAGATTTATCCATTTATTTTAACAGTTTTAAAATATTTAATTTATAATTTATTTTCATAAATTTTTAGATATTAAAAATTAAATATTTCATATGTGTATTATAATTTGAAATTTAAATTTTCTAAATATATATTTTTTAATTTTTTTTTAAAACTATTTATTTTTAATAAAATTTGAATCGAATATTGAATTTTAAATTAATAAAATCAAACGAATGAATCTTTTACGTATGGAGGAAGTATATTAAAATATAGGCAAATTAATTGATTAATAGTGTCTGCTACCTAGAATATAGTAGTAAAACAGAAAGACATTTGATACAAGTTTCAATTGCAAGTCCTTTTGTCGATTCCTTCGATTATACTAATAATATTAGCGTCCAAGAAATTTAATACTTATCCTACTGGAATGAATAAAATATAAAAAAACAAATAGGCCAAGAATCAAGTGGAAATTATTTGCAGATCCTAGAAAACAATAAAATCTAATGGGGAAATTAAAGGAAAACCCGGAAAGTCTGAACTATATGGGTCAGTTTAGCAGACCCTCAAAATTTATTTACAGAAATTTTTATCCCATTTTTTTAATTTTTAACACATTTAATAACCTTAAATTTATTATTTTTTTAGAAAATAGTATTTTTCTCAAATTTCTCTATTCACATACATCTTATCCATCAATAAAAAACACATCCCTAAATTTTCTAAATTTTTTTTCTCAATTGTAACGAAGGGACCCTATAGACTATTTTAAAGGGAAGAGGTGTGTATTACTAATAAATAGGCAGGCTGAGAGTGAAAGCTTGAAGCTTTTTGGCATCGTGTAGCGACAAAGAATAAGAAACTGAACAAGCAGTAGCCCAAAGAGAGCCCGAGAGCCAAGTTGCTTTAAGAGTCCTGAAAACTTTTCTGTTAATTTGCCTTGCCCATATCACCTTTGTCGCTTCTTTCCCTTTTGGTTTCTCCACAACCCAAGATCTGCTTCTTAAGATATCGTTTTAACCCAATCTGTTGACACAACACCTAGCTAAGCTTGCAGACTGAGAGTGAGAGAGAGCAAGATGAAGATTTGGTGCGATGTTTGTGACAAAGGAGAGGCCTCCGTCTTCTGCTCCGCCGATGAAGCTTCTCTCTGCGAGGCCTGCGATCACCTCGTCCATGGTGCAAACAAGCTAGCCAGCAAGCACCACCGCTTCTCTCTTCTCCGCCCGAATCACAAAGAATCGCCGCTCTGCGATATTTGTCGGGTACGTACGTACGAACTACTCCCTTGGACATTTCGTCGAACACTATGTGCCCACCAAACATGACATGAATCTCACATAATTCCAATCCTGCCTGTTTTTGGTCTCAATCAATCAATCGGTTTCAGGAGAGGAGGGCTTTTCTCTTCTGTAAAAAAGACCGGGCGATCCTGTGCAGAGAATGCGACATTCCGATTCACAGAGCCAATGAACACACCAGAACCCACAACAGGTTTCTTCTAACAGGAGTGAGACTTTCTTCTTCAGCTTCTGCTTACCCAACTTCGTCGTCATCTGAAGCGGCGACCATTCAATCGGACAGCAGCACAAAGAAAGGTGATCATTCTCGATCCTCTTCGAAGAGTCCCAAGTCCGGTCCCGGCGAGGGCGAGCCTCTACTCATGAGCTCCTCCTCCTCCTCCTCCTCATCGGACACGCGATTCCCTGAAATGGTTAAGAAGATCGAAGAGAATTACACGACGGCTTCCATCTCAGCCAGCAGCATATCTGAGTACCTGGAGACATTGCCTGGGTGGCGAGTCGAAGATCTTCTCGATCCCAGTGGTTACTGTAAGGTTTGCAGCACACTTGATTTTTTCTAGAAACCCTTCCTTTCATTTCAAAACACGGAAAGAAGCGATCTGGAACTGGAAGTTCATTTTCATTCCATATTCCATATGTGATTTTGATGCAGACTTGTAGCCATACATCGAGATCGTCGGATCAAGGTTTTGAAAGCGATGTTGGAAGCTTCTTGTCAGAGCTGGATTCTCCATTCTGGGTGTATCAATCGAAACAGTTGCTTCCTAAAGAGTACGGTCCTGATTGGGAGGATGACGGTTTCACCGTCCCGCAGATGGGCACAATCAAGAAATCAAGACGCTTACGATAGATAATGGAAGGAAAATCGGGCAACTGAAATGTATTTTCAGGGGAAATTTCGACATCAAATCAAATGTTTGTTCCTCGATCTTCTTCTTCTTCTTCGTTTTTTTTTCTTCTTTTTTGTTTCCCCCGTACCGCAATGCGATGGTGTGGTTTCTGTCAACTCTGAATCAACCGTGTCTACATTATCATTCTTGTGGCCCATTTGGTTGGAAGTGAAACTCACAGGTGTTGATGGCTTAAGTCCAGAGTAAATGTTTCCGCAATTCACACCAAGTGCATGTTTGGTAACAGTACAAACAAACTCTTTTGAGGAGACAGAAATGACACAATTTTTATGCCCCAATCTCCGCTGCACAAACAATCTCTCAACTTATAATTCCTCTTTTTCCTTTAATTGTTAAACATGTGACAAAAATTCTCAATTACTTGCTCTGATTGGTTAATCAATCTCTTAAAAACAATATCAAACTTGTAACTGCCTGTCTTCCATCCCCCCGCTTCCTTCCTTCCATCTTTATGTAACTAATCCCTCTTTATCTGTAACTCTTTTCTCCAGCTCCTCCTCTTATAGAGCTGAGAAAATTATTTTAATATAATTTCGTATGCCTCTTCAAAACAAAATTATTACACGGGAGTGTTAGACTAAAGGGGGGGAAAAGATGAGAGATAGAAGTAGAGAAAAAAATGTAAAATTCAAAAATATCATATAAGTTTAACAAGTACATAACAATATCCAAAGAATACACCAGAAACGGAAGCCAGAACTGAGATTTTTTCACGTCTTAGATGGACTGAGATTATTTTTGCTGTGTTGGAATGAAGTCAGGATCTACAGTTCCTACGGGAAGTTAGACATTTACAACCTGTACCCAAAGTTCGGGTTGGCGCTTGAGCTCGTTTCATGGTTAACAACTTGTGACAGTAGATATAATTATTCGAGATTCGATTTGAATAAATTCAAAGTAGGCGATAAAGAGGCTCACCCTAAATAGTGTACGATTGGCTCAACCAAACATTTTAAGGTTCAACATGATTAGGGAATACTACTATTTACTTGGTTACCTAACATCCATAAACATCGCATCGGTTGGACGGATGAGCTGACACAGGACTGCAAAAAGGAAACGTTCAAGTGAATTCCAACCAAGAAAAGAAAAGAGGTAACGGGAACTAGTGTATATAGATGAATTATGGGACAAAAGATGCTTTTTCCAAAGGTACACGGTTGTTTGTTTCTGTACATAGCAATGCAAGTTTTAAGTTTAACACAACATTGCATCTGTCTCGTGCCTCCTATGACAAAGCACCCTCCTCTTAGTCATTTTGTATCTGGAAAACTTCCGCACCATGCCCAGTTTACCCTTTTTTTTCTTTTCTTTCTCATTTTCATGTTGACATTTGTTTTTTTACATATTGCGTTATCCCACGAGGTGGACAAACTAATTACCCTTTTTCAAACAGTTACATACAGGAATAAATGAATCGCATCCATCTAGGGAATGCAATATGCAATGTTCACCAGCCCTACAAAAGTGTGGGGAAGAAAACAGATAAGGAGTCAGGTACTTGCAGTTGAACCAAATCAGTAACAAGAGGATGCTTTTAGACGCAAGTGACCCATTCATATTGGTAGGAGTATTTATTTATTCTCTATGATGAGGAAAATAGAGAAGAAATAAATATTCTACAAAAAACTACTGTAGGTAACAAGCATTGATGTATACCTTGATCTTAAAGGTGGTGCCGGTGTCACGAGGTGAATGCAAAAAGTCGATCTTC
>JBBYHH010139208.1:0-14329 GCA_038382905.1 Daphne laureola
CCATTCTACGGTGTGATTCACAACTTAGTTCAAGTACTAATGTTGCTTAGAATCACCATACAGATACAACAGAACCATTAATTCACCCAATTACAGCATTTCAGACTTACACCAATTCCTATGGTGTTTGTCTTCGCTCTATAATTTAGCAACAATTGGACATTAGTCCAAGTATTAATGTTGCTCTAAATACCTTTAATTTCACTTATTTAAGCTCAATTTAATAATTCTTTAACAGATCAATTTCAGGAGCTCAAGAACCCTAATTTCCCAAAACATCTAATTCGCAACCAATCCATGATATAAACTATGTTATAATCTTCAAATTACCTCTAGAACATGTTTATTAATGCAACCATAACCTTAAACTTCTAGAATCTTACCTTTGATTTTGGACCCAATCTTGAAAATCCTCCAATTGATGTTCTTGAGGTTTGATTCTTGTTTAGATGTTGTTAATTGGATGAATCACACATGATTCCTTCGATTCCCATCAAAAATGGTGCTCAGAATCAGATTTAGGGCTAGAGAGAGTTGAATTTTAGAGAGAGAGAGGAGAGAGAAGAAACAGAATCGAGAATGACGATGAACGTCGGTCCCATGTTTTAACGATGGAGCCCGCAACGGTTGCGCGGCGCACTCACGGTGTCCGCCGTAATGCCCCTCTGCCTCCCTCGTCATCCGCGACATCCTCGCAGTGAAGTTACGGCGCCCGCCGCCGCGCATTGCTGCCTCTCCTTCAATCACGCGGTGTCCACGCAGCGTAACCACGGCGTCCGCCACCGGGCCTCCCTACCTTCACCCATTTCATGGCACTCGCACAGCGTAGGTGTGGCGTCCGCCGTCGAAACCTGCTGCCTTCGTCCTCAACATCCGCAGCATTCCCACGGCGCTGCCACAGCGCCGCCGCCGTCCATTGCTGTCTCCAATTTCCTTGCCGGTGCGGCATCCGCTGCCGGCCCTTGTTGTCATGGCTTCCTCGATCGGCCACAAACCATAGTTCATCGCGCGTAAAACCTCCATACAATCGTGCCGGTTCCGAACTAACTTTTATCGTCCGAACCACGCCTGACACAACCTTCCAACATAAACCCTAACGCGGGTTTACCCATACAATAATCTTGAAACCTTGAAATTAAATGCAGAACAATTACCTTAAACGTACCTTGAATCAATGGCGGAGTTGACTTTCCGGCCGTCCCGGTCCATTTCATGCCGAAAAACCCTACCGGACTTTGGTGGGTGTAACAGCTGGGGTCATTAGAGAAGTATCTTATCCCGAATGCTTGAGTAACCCAATGGTTGCTTCCCGGGAGGATAGTGACAAACTACGCATGTGTATCGATTTTACCAATCTCAATAACGCTTGTCCGAAGGACTTATATCCAACACTGCCATTAGACAGACTAGTAGACTCGACGGTCGGACACGCCAGACTCAGCTTCCTTGATGCTTATAATGGATACCATTAAATTTGAATGAACCCTACCGATGAAGAGAAGACACCATTCATTAGCGACTCTGGCGTACATTGTTACTTAAGGATGCCCTTTGGGCTCAAGAACGCCGGACCCACATACCAAAGGCTCATAAACCGGGTATTCAATGATCAGATTGGCAGAAATCTGGAAGTATATGTAGATGACATCATTATCAAAAGCAAGGAGGAAGATGACGTGATTCAGGATATCGAAGAACTCTTTGAACAGCTCAGAAGGTACGGCTTAAGACGCAACCCCGATAAATCTGTGTTCGACGTAAAAGCAGGGATGTTCCTCACGTTCATCGTATCCGAACGGGGTATCGATGCAAACCCAGCAAAGATAAAAGCTCTTATGAATGCAAAGACTCCAACTTCCATCAAAGACGTACAGAGGTTGCTCGGATGAATCACAACATTGAGCAGGTTCATATCAAGGTACAGAGATAAATGCAGGCCTTTCTTCAAGTTACTCATCAAAGAAGGAGCCGAACCAGGAAGAATCGGGGTAACCAAGGACGAGAAAATGACGAAGCAGAAAAAGGCTGCTGAAAGGGCCAACTTTATATGGAGCTCCGAATGCCATAAAGCATGGGAAGGTATCAAAGCATACTTGGAAGAGATGCCGACCCTCAGACAACCTACCGAGGGCTGTAACGACAAGAATTTTGACAAGAGTCGCCACCAATCTATTTTTTCAGATCGATTGGAAACCTAAAAGTTGGTCTACGAGAGGTCTAGATCCGTTAGTCAATTATACACAAAAAAATAAAATTTTCACATGCCCAAAATTGGTACCACTGGGTTTACTTCATTTTTTCCTGAATTGTTTTATTAATAACATGAAAAGAAAGATAACAATAAATTATAATAATGATAAAAAAAAAGGTAAAATGATCATGAAAGAGAAGCACACAAAGTAAGACTAGATGGAAGATATAAAAAAAAAAAAAAAAAGTAAGCAAATAAGACAAAAACGAGAACATAAAGAAAGGAAGGAAAAGAAAAAAAGAAAAGAAAAGGAAAAAAATGATTTAGTTTGAAATAATTATTAAAATGAATTGAGAACTCAGAAATTTAATTACAATAAAATCTGCACAAATAAAATAAATTAAAGGAGATTAAAATGAAAAGAAAATCGTTTGGGCCAGTGCCTAAACTGTTAGATTTGAAACCTTTTTTTATGACTTTTTTTAAAACTTAGAATAGTTAGTGTCTAAATGAATAAAACAAACAAAAAGAAGGATGAAACTTTTACCTGCAGAGCGAATCAGCCAAGAACGAAAAACAGAGCAGCTGGAACGCGTGAACAAGCTTGGCGTCCGGCGGAGCTGATTCCGGACTCGGCGAAAACGCCGACCTCGAGGGTCGGTACTGGTGGGAATCGATTCGGTGGCTCCTGGGGAGGACGATGACAGCATCAGGAGAGTGAACGGAGGGCTGCAGCGTCGGATTCTTCCGGGTCTCGCAACGGGTCAAGTAGCGGGTTATCCACAAATTCGAATGATTCTGGTGATCTATAATATAGCTGAAGGTAGATTCGGGATCCTGGAGAGATTTCGGTCAGATGGGGATGATTTTCGGCGGCCAAAGATCTCGGATTCGAAAACGAAGTGTTGGGGATGAAGGCTCCGGAAGTGAAGAACAGGAGTTGTTTTGCTGCAATTGTTGATGAATTTTCGTCTGTATATGCTGCGGAGGATGATTCCTATATATATAGAGCTCAATTAGGGTGGAATCGAAGAGTTGGGAAAGGATTTGGAGTCCCATTTTCATTAGAACTTCCATTTTGCTCTCATCAAAATTGCTTCAGCTTGCTGTTCACGTCCATTTTTTTTTCTTTTTCTTTTTCGTTTTTTGGTAAATTACCATCTCCTCTATCTAAAAGTAATGTTAGATCAATTAAGTCCCTAACTAATTTCACTCGTTTTTTTTCCTTTTTTTTTTTTTTTCACTTTTCAATTTTTTGTATTTTATGACTTTTTATCAAAATATAGGTATAGGTAATGAAGATAGTCCAGATAAAATTGGGTGTCAACAGCTACCCCCTTTTACGTGATTCATGGAACATGCAAAGTAAGATGACCCTGAATTTTGTCCGGCGAATAACGAGAACCTTCTGATTATGCGTGAAGCGATGGAACCTTCATTACTTCGCTCAACGAGAACCTTCCCATTGAGTTGAAAGATTGAAACCTTCCCACCTATTCAAGGCTAAAGAACCTTCTTTGCCCCAAAAAATATGCGAGGATGAGAACCTTCTCATTTCCTCAATTAAATGTGATGAATATAGTGATCAGATGAAGAGAACCTTCTCGTTACTTGTGAAGGGAATAAACGTTTCTTTCCTTCACCTCAATAAGAACTTTCCTATTGAGTTGAATAGCGGAAACCTTTCCGCAATTCGAGATTAAAGAACTTTCCTTACCCAAAATTTGAGATTGAGAACCTTCCCAATGCTCGGCAAAAAGTTGATGATTGATGTGATTGGATCAAATAACAAGAACTTTCTCATTATTCGTGAAGCGAAGGAACCTTCCTTGCTTCTCTCAGTCGGAACCTTCCTATTGCGTTGAATAGCGCAAACCTTCCCACTATTCAAGGTTAAGGAACCTTTCTTACCCCAAAGATGCGAGATTGAGAACCTTCCCAATGCTCGATAAAAGTCGATGAAATGACAGTTGAAATCAGATAACAAGAACCTTCTCATTATCCGTGAACGGAAGGAACCTTCCTTGATTCTCTCAATAAGAACTTTCCTATTGAGTTTAATAGTGGAAACCTTCCCACTATTCAAGGTTAAGGAACCTTCCTTACCCCAAAGATGTGACATTGGGAACCTTCCCAATGCTCGATAAAATTTGATAAATGACTATTGAAGTCAGATAACAAGAACCTTCTCATTATATGTGAAGCGAAGGAACCTTTTTTTCTACTCTCAATAAGAACCTTCCTATTGAGTTGAATAGTGGAAACCTTCCCACTATTCGAGGCTATGGAACTTTCCTTGCCTTAAAATTCAAGATTGAGAACCTTCTCAATGCCTGACAAAAATAGTTGAATGACTAAGTACTGAAAGTTGTGTTCGGATAACAAGAACCTTCTTGTTATCCGTGAAGCGAAGGAACCTTCCTTGCTTCTCTCAATACGAACCTTCTCATTGAGTTGAATAACGGAAACCTTCCAGTTATTCGAGATTAAGGAACCTTCCTTACCCCAAGAATGCGAGATTGGGAACCTTCCCAATGCTCAGTGACTGACTGTTGAAAGTTGTGTTCGGATAACAAGAACCTTCTCATTATCCGTGAAGCGAATGAACCTTCCTTTCTTTGATACCTTGAAATGAAATAAATGGTGAGAAACTTCTTACCATCTGACAAGAGAAACCTTTCTCTTACGATTCAGGTTGAGGAACTTTCCTCACCTTAGGTGGAAAACAATTCATCATGAAAACATTTCTTGTTTCTTTGAAACATATCTCTCTGAGCTGAGGTGAAGGAATCTTCCATACCTTTAGTGGTAGACTTAAGCGAGTATGTCACCACCCCTCTCTGGACGGTGCGGTGGAAGTGTACGGTAAAGGTGTCGGGAGGCGGCGGTGACGACGGAGCAGAATTCTTCCTTGATGGTGCGGACCAAAATACCCGGTCATTTTAAACTTTTTCCAGCTTTAAGTTTCTAACGCATTAATTTCAGTTTAAGGCATTCTAGTTTCTTAAGCCCTAAATCTGCACCCGGAAATATGTTAGTGGTTTTACAAAATATCGCGTGATTACTAAGCATAATTATAATAATACATCATAGGGGAACTTACCACCCTCTTCATAGGGCGGATAATTCCCAGACATATCAAAAGAATATAGAGTCATCCATGTTTTAGTATGCATGCATTGCAGTCCTACAGAGCCAAAATTAACTTAAGCCAGAGTCATAACATACTTACCGGTGGTCGGTCAGCAGAAACACCGACTAGCACCGCAAGTTCCCACTGCTACTGTAAATATTTACCAAAGAAGTTAACCGTTAGTCATTTCAGATATACTCATACTAATATCGAAATCTTAATTGAGGCTATTCCTTAAAACAGAATCTAATCACCGAGCTAGTAGTACCTGCGCTACTCAAAATTGAAAGCCAACCACGCGGACTACTCCGCTGGCTGCTGATCGGGAGCTCCTGAAATGATATAGATATAAAGGGATGAGTCCTTGAAAGGTACTCAGTAAGGGCGGGGGTAAAGACTAGTGGATAAATAACGCGGAACCTGCAAAAACGTTAGTACACAGGTAATATATATGGACGCCCCGAAGGACGGACCTGGACCGAAGTTCAGATCGACAAATACGACAGTGCCCGGGGGTCGAAACCCATCTCGGGATAACATATAACGGACCCGTGGTATATCAGCAAAGGGGACAACAAATAACTGTCGTAAGTGTCAAAGTCTAATCATTCCGATCAGACAATAGCAGAACATAGCAAATGCCAGAATATCCAGAATATCCAGAAAATCCGAAAGCTGCATACCACTAATCTTTACCATTGAACTAGTCTCGGGGGTCATAAAGTGTGACCCACACCCTCGGCCGAAAACCAATCTCAACCAACCTAAATAGCACTATGCAATGCGTATTTAAGAAGGTTGAACTCTTACCTCACATTATCGGAAAATCTACTGAAGCCACCGTAGCTACTTTCCAACTGAAATTTCCCAGAAATTCCAGAATTATACTGATACTCACATAAAGACAAAAATTCTAGTTACTTAACTAAAATTCTTAACTTATGGTAATTATACTAATTACCACTAATAATTCAAACTTTGTCCGAAAGTGCACCTTTATCCAGAATTTCAGAAATTGACTAACTTATCCAAAAGTTGCCAATTTTCACCTATAAACTTAAATGAGCTTAACTAAACATTATTTGTCACTTAAACAAACACATGCTCTAACTTAACCAAGATTTCCATTTTGGTCACAAAATCTCATAAAGTGACAAATCTTCCAATAAACCTTACTTTAGCTCATTTAATTCCAAGATTCATTTCATACTTCCAACATGCTTAACTTAACTTCTTTATTTCCAATTAATCATCAAAATGCACATAGACAACCAAACTTTTCCAGAACATGCAAATTGGCACAAAACTTCACAGAATTTCCAGAATTACCAAAAGTTCACAACTTTCATCATAAATGACCATTTTCCATTCCAACTTCCATATTTGCACAAAAATATCCAAATTTTCATAAAATGTGCAAATTGACCCTAAAACTTCAAAAAGTGACAAAACTTCATTTTTGTCCACTTTTCAATTCTTTTCCAATTAATCATGAAAAATTCCCAAAAATCACAATTAATATTCAGTCAACCCCTAAACTTTCGGCCAAGGTCCATTTTGGCCCCAAAACTTTTTCAACTAGTCATTTTCAACTTCTAACCTTATTTTCTTCACTAATTCACCATTTATTCCAATAAATTTAACACTTTTACAACAAAACTCCAATTTCTCAAGATCACTTCATAAATTCGGCCTTTAGCCAAATTTTTACCCAAATAATTTTCTTAAATTACCAACAATACTTTCGTGATTAATTCTCTAATTAATCAACAAATCTACAACTTTTTCCTCACAATGTTTTAGCCAAAAATTACCCAATAATTTTGGCTCATCATCTTTTCTTCCCAATTTTAATTTCCAATTTACCCAATAATTCCATAACCTCAAATTCATCAAAAGAACACCAAATCTTCATAAAAATTAAAACCACATCAACAAAAATTCCTTCCCATGAATTCGGCCTCCACCTAACCAACATGATCCATCATGATTTTCACATCCAACCAAGAATAAAACATGCTCATCATACACCCAAGAACACAATACAAACATGTTTTCAACCAATTTGCATACTTTGCTCAAGAACATGAATTTTAACCCAACTAAACTTCATCCAAAGCATGGAATCATGGAGAAGACAACCAAAAGACTTGATAATCACCAAAGATTCAAGCTTACCTCAAGGATTTAGGAATGATTTCTTGAAGAAATTTGGGCAAAACTTCCCCTATATTTCGGCTTCAAGAACAAGAGAGAAGAAGAGATTATTCCTAAGATTTAACCTTAATAACTTACTAATTAATCAAGGAACCATCCTTACCTTGATTAATCTTGAACCTTAGAAACTTGAAGATGAGAAGAGCTTGAAGAAGCATGGAGAAAGAGCATGAAGTTTTGCTGGGCAAGGAACCAGGTAAGTTTACGTTTTGCTCTTCCTTTATTTTCTTTCCTTTACTTTTTTCCTACTTATTTATCTAATAACCCAATTACTTTAATTCCCTTTTTAGATAAATAAATAGGTATATCTACAACATTATCACTTCATCTTCAATTCCAACTCTTAGATTAGATTTTTCAATCCATCCAAGTTATTAGGAATCAACACTTGTAAAACCTTTACCAACATTTCTTCCATAAATATTCTCTTCTTTTTCATTTAAAGCCTTTCCTACAAAATCCAACCATACTCACTTAAGCCCATTTGGGCCCAAATAAATGCCCATAAATTTTGGCCAGCACAACTGATTTTGCCCAACATGGCATTTTTCTCTAATTTCCCAAATTGACCATTTTGCCATCCGAACTAATTTTTGGCAAAATAATCCGGGATTTCCAAAACATTCCAAATTATTAAAATCCCATAGAATGGGGTTCAAATAAATTATCGGATCATGAAAATTATCAAAATTGCATCCATTTCTCCGAAATAACCAATTTACCTTTCCGGGGTGAATTTTGGTAAAATGGCTCGATACTCGACTATTGATCTTCTGATGCGAAATAAATTGGAGATAAACCTTAACTCACTTCCCAGGACATGGGAAACATCAGAAAATGTGCCCAGCATGCTTGAACATAAAGTCCCGGTAATTACAAATTTTACCCGTCGGTAATTTTCTCAGATCTCCACCATTTTTTCGGTGGTGACTGTAACATTCTCCTCCTCTTAAGACTCTTGGTCCTCCAAGAGTATCCTAAACTCCAAAATTGAATATTCAAAAACATCCTTATGGAAACTTGTACCATAAGTTACGTGGAACCAAGAATTTCCCAAATTTCCTTCTAAGGAATTGACCGTTGACCAAACTTCAGGCCAATTCTCAACTACAGAGTAGTTGTTAATACTTCATCCCGTTAATGTTCGGTGTCGTAGATTTACCACCTTTACATGGCCATGACCAAATATACATACGTTCTTTTCGAACTTACTCATACTTTTTATTTTTAATTTCAGAACTATATCGTTCCCAGCACGGATCATATTCCTCACGGGTTTCAAACATGAACTATCATCGGTATAACCGACCATTGTCATACAGATCAGAGCAAAATCATACGAACTAGACCAGATCGGAACAAATCAAAATAGATTAGACCAGAACGGAACAAATGAGAACAAATCAGAGCATCAAATCATTATGATGCAAACAGAACACCTGTAAGGTGTATCACAGAACACCAGATTGGTGTGAAACTGAACGGATGATCAAGGTCTAATTCCATATCAGAGATAATCAAAATGTAATCACCAAATGATTACGTATTACAAATACCTTCCAAAGTGATCCCAGAACGTGTTATACGATATGGATCATTACCAAACAGAATGGAGTTCAAAACTCCATATAAAATTCCAAAAGGTGGATTTTTACCTTAAGATATTATGTATCTTTAGAGTTCATATCTCAAATTATCAGAATACTAACTACCTATATTAACAATCCACTATTGCGTGGAATGTCAGTCCTTTAATTTTCCTTGAACCGACAGAACACCAAACAGATTCTCTTATCAAATACATTCCAGAATACCATATTGGTGTTATACTGAACAAAACTGATACAAAGCGGATTTTTTTAGGTACATCTGTAGAAAAAAAGAATTCTAGGGTGGAGTGTCGTAACTTATTCCTGAATCGAACACACTTATGTGTCGACACAATACAGAGTGAAGTTGCCATAGCATACTTCAAAACTACTTCCTTAGTAATGCTCCGTAATTTCCAGAAGAAGAACACTCATTCTTCAATGCAGAGTTAACCCGAAGGTTATTCCCAAATAGCTCATCCTCCTAAAAGTGAGTCGTGCAATTTTACTTTTTTAATTGTCTACCCAGACATTCGTACTTACAATTCAGATCGGAAGGGGTAAACAAAAGAACTTCATAGATTCCAGATTCCTTGGACACGAAATCCCTTACTAGATAGTGACCCTCGCTTTCCCATTTTACGAGCAGTCACAACTTTATTAATGTAATTCCTCATTCAAGAACTCATACAGAACAATTTAGTTTTTCCAAGTAAAACTGTTTCTCAGCAGACCTCCTATCGGTCTAACATTTTTAATAAACTCCTCAGATCTCCAAATCATATTGTGTAAATTCTGTATTAAACTAGACACGTAGGGATATCCACACAAAACTTTTCAGCTCACAATGCCCAGCCAAATGGTACAGTTAATTCATACAAGTTTGGCCATAAATACAGATTTCCTAAAAAATAGCATTTCATGCTTATTTTTCATGTAATTGTGCAACCATCCTTACTACCGGGCTAAAATCCATATATTGGGGTACATAATTGGTAGTTAAGTCCTAAAATTTGGAACACCCAGTGTGCTCCCAGGTACAAAATTACTAAACTGATACTTATCGTACTATACTATTCTGATGGCAGTACTTTATGCCAATTCACTTGTTAATTCTTCATACTCGAACCATCGTCTATTAGGAAAAAGTGGTAGTTTAAACTACCATATAGAGGCTAAGCGGCATCCCGTCCTCCGGGTGCATCTTGTTGCACCCCGAGTAAATTGTCGGTATTTCTACTCAGCAACCACAGACAGTACTGAGTCCTAGGACTACTGGTACTCGTTAACATATACTGAACTCACATTGGACACGCCTTGATCCTTTGCATAACCTTATACACCAATCAAAGCATCCTAACATTGTCAGAATGTTCATTTTCGCAGGTTTGGTCCAATCTGAACACCATGCCTTATGGTAGTTCAATCCTCATTCCAGCAGCAAATTTCCAGCATTACCCATCACTGGTAAAACATTTTTAGAAACTTCCATAGGTGTCCAAATTTAGTTTTGTAAATTTTTCCTTAAACTAGACACATGAGGATATGCTCACAAAACTTTTCATATTGTTTTACAACGCCATTTGGTACATTTTATTCGGCCAAGATTGGTCAAGTGCTACTGTTTTTCCTGAAAACAGCTTTGTGTCTAGTCTTTGGCTTCATTCATTTCCTTCCATATACATTTAAATGGAGTGGGGGTTCTACCCCTATTCCCTATTACAGAGTGTGAGTGTTCATCATAAAATCATTGTATTGATTTGTGTGTATCGTCATTACATTTGTTTATGCATCCTCGCGTATGTATATTTGCTCCCCGATGGGTTGCGACAGAATGTGTTGAACTTGCTTGTTATCATCTTCCCTGATAGGGAACATTTTGGTACTGAATATTTCCTTACAGAGATCCTGGGCAGCATCCCTAACGTGATTCCCAAGGACTCAAAGTTAGGACTATACTTTATTTTTCACATGCTTGTGAAAATTCTTGACACCCTTGTGTCACTCGCTATCTTCATGTCGGAGTCGCATAGTTCAGAATTTAAAAAAATTCACTCATATTTCCATTATATGAGTGTCATAACCTTTACTTACTGAAGACATAGTGGGCAGATTCTCTATATGTGTAGTCTCACTTCTAATTTCGGTTGTAATCCTAACCTAGATTATCAAACTTGACACATCGGTGATCCCAGATAACATGTCAGATTTTACCATTCATGAAATACGTGGAAGAACTTCTTCCATCTCAGACTGGGGTCTCACCATTCCCAAGGATCAGAGGTTAAAACTGCTTTTAGGTCCCTAATACTGATTCCAGCTGTAGCAGAATTTCCTGCTTTCCAGAAGATCACTTGGCACTCCAACATTTGTAGTAAATTCTACCAATGTCCAAATCACAATCTGAAATTTTTTTGGTAAACTAGACATGCCGGGATACAACCACAAAAAATGTTCAGAATTTTTCACCAAGCCAAATGGTACAGTTTAATCCGCCAGGATGACCCAAAAACTGTAATTTCAGAAAACAGATTTCTTTGTACTTGCACTTCAAAATTCACAACTTGTATACTCCACATTATTCTGAATGAAGTTGGACCGATAGTTCCTAAAACTATTGAATGTGGTAGTACACGTGTCCGAATGTTCCAACTTCGTGGCCGTATTCTCAAATCCATCGTCGAAATTATTCTGGACCGGCGGATCGGCGTACATCCGTGGGTCGCTCTTATCCTTCCTTTGCTCAGACACCGTTCGGGAGTGAACACGTCTTCCCGAACATATTTATCAGATTCGCCAAAACTTACGAATCAAATAATTGCGGCTATAATTGCCTCATATTCCAATGATCTAAAGGTGTAAGACTCGTTTCCAACGAGTACTTACCAAAATCAGAATTTCCATTCGAAAAGAGCACGAATTAACGATTTGATCTTTACTAAAGCATGCAGCAGTATTCCTATTGGCTCTGTAATGCAGATGCAATGTATGAGATATGCAGAATAAGTGAAATCAAAATTCTAGCAAAATTTTCTGTTTACTTAAGTCCAGATTCAGACGTTCAATTCCGTATGGACAAGTCTGGCGCGATTTCCATTTTACCCAAACAAACCTAAACTTATGCCTTAGATTGTGTTAAATATGTTTAAACCGATCAACCTTAGTTCAACCTACCATTCTATGCTAGTTTCTGGTAAACATTCGCCATCGTTTTACTTAAAACTACCCCAGAATGATCGGTGGAACCAGGGTTGGTCTGTCTAACCATACCTAACACTAAACCTAGCCTCCGATACCAAACTGTCACCAACACCACTCC
Organism: Daphne laureola; assembly: GCA_038382905.1. Classification (NCBI taxonomy): domain Eukaryota; kingdom Viridiplantae; phylum Streptophyta; class Magnoliopsida; order Malvales; family Thymelaeaceae; genus Daphne; species Daphne laureola. Next base: position 12,450 of record JBBYHH010139208.1, read on the forward strand.
GGATGACGCGGAGGAAGCGTACGGGAACGGTGCCGAGAAGTGGAGGTGACGACGGAGATGAATTCACCATTAAGAATTATGGGCCCGTAATTCTACCATTAAAATTTTGTTGTCGATATTGAATGTCTTCTAATGTGTTATTCAAGTTTAAGGTGCTCTAGTACTTAAGCCTAAACCTGCACCCGGAAACACGTTAGCGTTATACGGAAAATCACATTGTAATAATGCATAATTATTACAGACATTCAGATTGTGTCGAATGCTTCTAACTACTGATGCATGCTAGATCTATAGAGCCAAACTATGCCAATAGAAAATGTACACTGCTACTGCTGTCCATAAAACATCAAAGATTAATCGTTAGTCAAATCAGAGACGTGCTCACAAATAATCATAATAATCAAATTATTCAGAACGGAACCTATCGAGACTACCCCCGTACCTGAAGCAGAGCTTAACACTCAAGAGGTATGTACCTCAAGTACAACAAATACAAATTGACCGGTAGAACTTTTCTGTGGGTCCCAGAATGGAAACTCCTGAAAATGTTATATGTAATGGGTGAGTCCTCGAAAGGTACTCAGTAAGGGCGGGGGTAAAGAATAGTGGTCAAAATGCGGAACCTGTAAAAATGTTAGTCACAGTTTATATACACAGATGCCCCGAAGGACAGACCTGGACACGAAGTCTAGATCGACAAATACGACAGCGCTTGGGGTCGAAACCATCTTGGGACAACAGAGAGAGACAGACGCATGCTATACCAGCGAGGGGCCTAGGTTCCCCTATAGAAAACCATCGTAAGTGTCAGGCCTGATTGTGGTGATCAGACGATAGCCGAATGTATCATCTGGCATAGCACAAAGCAGAATGCCAGAACTCCATAAATCTGATACTTGCATACCACTAAACTTTCCCACGTGACTAGTACCGTCCCCTGGTAGTCATTAGGCCCCACCTTCGACCCAAGTACTAGCCATTAACCAACCTAATATGCATAAGGAAAATCGATATTGCATATTAAGAAAGTTAATTCCCGTACCTCGAAAAGCGGATAAATCTACTGAGGCCACCAAAAGATCTCCACCAGATACATCCCAGAATACTGAATTATACTGGCAATTACAGAAACAGAGAAATTCTAGTTATTTAAGTAAAATTCTCAACATTAGGTAATTTATCATTAATTACAACTTAGATCCCTAAACTTTTTAGGAACTTACAAGTTTGGCCCAAAACTTCACTAAACTGATTCCTTTCAATTTCTAACTTCATTTACTTCACCAAATGATCATTTAATATAATTAAACAACCAAATTATACAAAATCACAAAAAGCCGCCGATTTGCAACTTTTCTCCCCAACTTTTGGTTTACTTTCATATTAACCCTAAACCTTTCAAAAGTGTCATTTTTCATGCTTAACCTTTATTTCCTTAACCAAATTACCAATTAAGTTCATAAAATGACACTTGTTCACCAAAACTCCAAATTAACCAAAATCATCCAAGTTTTCGGTTTTGAGGCCGAAACTTTTGGCCTCGTCCAATTTGCACCCAAACTTCAATCAACTTGTCATATTAGCCCTTAAACTTTCTTTCCTTCACTAATATTTCATTTAATCCAAACTTTAACAACCAAAACTTCACAAAATGATCATCAAAGTTTCGGCCAATAATAAAATTTCACCATATTTATTTTCTAATTGAACCATCAACTTTAATCCATCTTAAACAAGACCAAAACAACATTCCTTAATAGAAATCCGACCAACTTCATCACCAAAAACCATGCTTGATTTTCAGCCTCAACAACAAATGACCATCCCATGATTTTCAACCATCAATCCAAGAATTAAACATGCTCAACATACTCCCAAGA